>JANAVB010031019.1:14749894-15027394 GCA_029216955.1 Iris pallida | reverse complement strand
GGTTGGTTCGGGTTTGGTTCGGTTAAATTTTAATTAACTAATTAAGCTCTAAAATGACTAATTAAGCCATAAAAATAGGGTTTATGGTTTCTAGCCTAATTATGATGGCATGTGGGCCAAGTCCAGCTAGTATGTGGGTCCCACTAGGGTCCAGGCTACCCGGGTCTCCAATTTGAGTCCGAATTGGATAAAATCTAAACCAAACCAAATAAATCCCAAAAAATTACATAAAATAAATAAAAATTCCTAAAAATTATAAAACTTGAAAAATGACAAAAATACCCCTAATTTAAAAATTGGGGGTGACAGGGGTGCTTGGCCAGGTCGTGGGGAACAGGTCCTGGCCGAGTGGGGACAATAGTTTTTGGGTTTTCCTCATTTTTTTTTATTAATACCTACCAATCCAACCATATGTATACATATCTATATATATATATATATATATATATATATATATATATATATATATAGATTTAAATTCAGGTTTTTAATGTAAAAACCAAGGGTGGGTTCAGAAAATGGGGTCTGGTGTTCGGACTCGGGGTCGGACCCCGGACACGGGATCGGGACAAGCCACACACAAAAATCCAATAATTAATTTTAAAAATAATATTTTCCTGATCCGACTAATATAATAATAATAATAATACTAATAATAATAATAATAACTAAACTAATTATTTAACTACGGAACACTGCTGCAACAGAAACTCAATTACTGACAAAAATCCAATAAATCGAAAATCAGGGTTTTACAACCTTCCCTCCTTAGGAAATTTCGTCATCGAAATTAAAGGCAGGGTTAGGGGTTACCTCAAGTTTCAAACAGATACGGATACTGCTTCCGCATCTCATCTTTTCGCTCCCAGGTAGACTCGCCTGGGGAGTTGTGCCGCCACATAACTCTGACTATCGGCGTGATAGAATTTCTGGTTCTCTTCTCTCCTCTGTCTAATATTGCCACTGGCTTCTCTGGCACTGTGAGGTTGGATCCAATTTCCAGCTCCGAATGGTCCAAGATGTGGCTCGGGTCCGGGATGTAGCGTCTCAGCTGCGAAACATGGAAGACGTTGTGGACGCCTTCGAGACTTGGCGGTAGAGCCATCCGATAAGCTACTTCTCCAATCTTGTTCAGTACTTCAAAAGGACCGATATACCTGGGGCTTAGCTTTCCTGCTCAGCCGAAATGGATGGTTCCTCTGGTAAGGGAGATCTTCATGAACACACTGTCTCCTTCTTCAAACTCCAACGGCCGTCGGCTGCTATCTGCCCAATGCTTCTGTCTGTCCTGGGCAATCCTGAGCTTGTCTCTGATCATCCTTACCTTCTCTGCTGCATTGGTCACCATCTCAGTTCCAAGCAATACCCTTTCTCCTACGTCGTCCCAAGCAAGTGGAGTGCGGCAACGATGTCCATAAAGTGCCTCGAACGGAGTCATACCGATACTAGCTTGGTAGCTGTTGTTGTAGGAGAATTCTACCAAGTGCAAATGGTCTTTCCATGACCCTCCAATTTCTAAGACGTAAGATCTCAACATGTCTTCTAGCGTCTGGATTGTTCTCTCTGATTGTCTGTCAGTCTGGGGATGGTAGGTGGTACTGAACTTCAGTTGTGTTTCCAAACTGTCGTACAAGCTCTTCCAGAAGTGAGAGGTGAATCTGGTATCTCTGTCAGATACGAACTTACCGGAACTCCATGAATTCGGTAGATATGCCGCATGTACAGTGCCGCCAACTTCTCGGTGGATAGACCCACCTTAAAAAGAATAAAGTGGGCTGACTTCGTCAGTCGATCCACGATAACCCAAATGGCATCTTTTCCTCATTGGGATCGAGACAGTCCTGACACAAAGTCCATCGTTATGTGCTCCCATTTCCATTCCGGGATGTCTAGCGGCTGCAACAGTCATGCTGGTCTCTGTCTGCTAGCTTTTACTTGTTGACAAATTAAGCATCTAGCTACATACCTGGATACGTCCTTCTTTATTTCGTACCACCACACTATAGTACGCATATCCCGATACATTTTGTTAGCTCCTAGATGTATGGAATACTGCGACTGGTGCACTTCTTGCATCAACTCGTTCCTCAGTTCGCCAGTTGGTACGCAAAGCCTCGTACCGGCCTCAGTGCTCCGTCGTTGGCGATTGAGAATCCTTCAATTGTTCCTGCCAGCACTTGATCTCTGAGTTTGTGAAGCGTCCCGTCTTGAAATTGTGTCTCCTTAACTCTGTCCATTAGACTTGAACGCACTTGCAACTACATTATTGATGAATCAGCTCCTGGTACAATGGCTTCTCTTTCCAGTTTCTTCATTTCTTCTTTGGGCAGTACAATCTCCAGTCCAAGCTTTTTTATGTCTTCCAGCAAATGCCTCTCCTTGGTTAAGAACATTGCCATCGGGTATCGACTAAGTGCATCTGCAACAACATTAGCCTTACCCGGGTGATACTGCAGGTTGATGTCGAAATCCTTCATCAGCTCCAGCCATCATCTCTGTCGCATGTTCAGCTCCTTCTGAGTGAAAACATATTTAAGACTTTTGTGGTCTATAAATATTTCCACTCTCTCTCCATAAAGGTAGTGCTTCCACAGCTTCAATACAAATATAACCGCTGCAAGCTCCAAATCATGCGTGGGATAGTTCTTCCCATGAGTCCGTAATTGCCTAGATGCGTAAGTAATTACTTTTTCGTGTTGTTGAAGAACACAGCCCAATCCCTTACCTGAAGCATCACTGTATATTGAGAAACTGTCGGTACCTGAGGGTAGCGTAAGTATCGGTGCCGTTGTAAGCCTCTTCTTAAGTTCCTCAAATGCTGACTGGCAAGCTTCAGACTAAACAAATTCTTCGTTCTTCCTGGTGAGCTTTTTCATAGGTTCAGCAATCCTGAAGAAATCCTTTACAAATTTTCGGTAGTAGCCAGCTAAGCCCAAGAAACCTCTGATTTCTGCAACTGAACTTGGTGCAGTCCACTTCTCAATAGCAGCTATCTTCATTGGATCCACCGAAATTCCTTCTCCTGTGACAACATGGCCTAGAAAATCCACTTTGTCTAAGAAGAATTCGCATTTAGATAGCTTACCATAGAGCTTCTCCTTCCTTAAAGTTCCCAGAACTTTCCTCAGGTGCTCTTCATGCTCTTCCTCAGTCTTCGAGTAAATCAGAATGTCATCGATGAAGACAACAACAAACTGATCCAGATATTCATGGAAGACCTTGTTCATAAGGTTCATGAATACTGCAGGGGCATTCGTCAGTCCAAACGGCATGACCAAAAATTTATACTGTTCATATTTGGTGTTGAACGCCGTCTTTGGAATATCCTCCTTCCTGAACTTGATTTGATGGTAGCCAGACCTGAGATCTATCTTTGAAAATACCTTAGCTCCACTCAGTTGATCAAACAGGTCATCGATCCGGGGCAGAAGGTACTTGTTCTTGATGGTGATGTTGTTCAGTGCCCGGTAATCAATGCACATCCGCACGGTTCCATCCTTCTTGGGCACAAACAAAATTGGCGCTCCCCAGGGTGAAGCTCCATCTCTGATAAATCCCTGGGCCTTCAGTTCGTCAATTTGGTCATTCATCTCCTTTTCCTCCTTGGGGTTGACTCTGTAGCATCCCCGAGAAATAGGAGAAGAGCCGGGAACTAGGTCGATGGTGAATTCTATACCTTGGTCTGGCGGTAATCCCGGAAGACTATCTGGAAAGACGTCCATGAATTCTGCTATGATAGGGTGAGGAGGCCCGGATTCTTCGATGATAGAGGAGTAGGTAACACTCTTCATGTCTTCCGGAGCTCGAGAGATTTCAAACTCCGGTTCTCCTGGTGGGCCGAAGATTACACATCCTCTGTGACAATCTATTAGCGCATGCTGCTCACTTAACTAGTCCATCCCTAGGACTATATCATAGTTGGGTAAGGGCATCACAAGTAAGGGTGCTAAGAATTTGTGTCCTGAGATAGTTATGGGGCAGTTACATGTCGGTGATGGGTATGGGTCCACCACCGGTCATAACTCTACTTATCATCTTGCTAAATTCCGTAACTAGGTGATGTGCAGAAATGAACTTTGATGATATAAAACGGTGTGATACACCCGAATCAAATAATGCTAGCGCAGGATGTGAAAATACATAGATGGAACCTGTGATTACATCAGCGGTGGGTTCCTGCTCTGGTTCTTGCTCGTCTGCTACTAGGACAAAAGCTCGCCCGGTCTTCTGCTGATGTTGCCCGAACCGTTGTTGCTGAGTGGGTAGAGGAGCCCTTTGCTAAGTTGCTCCGGTCCGGGTGAATGCTGTGGGGCAGTCCCTTAGTCCCTCACTTGGTAGGTGACAGACCCACAAACTAGGCAGTGTTCCAGTTTCTTCCTACAGATGTTCGCCTGATGTCCTGGCCTCTTGCAGAAGTCGCAGACAGGGATCTGCTTCCGAGGTGCTCCGTCACTGGTCCTTGCCTGATGGTGCTGGTGGTGGTGGTGAGAAGGCCTGTTGTTGTTGTTGTTGGGCCTCTTCTGGTTACCCTGGAAGTTGCTAGTTATAGGATACTCCCTTTTTGAACGAGAAGGCTGGCTCTTCTCCACATCCTGAGCTCGTATCAGAATCTTCTCGTACGTCTTGGCGTCGCCTGCGATCACAGGGGTGCGAATATCTTCCCTTAGTCCATACCTGAATCTCTCAGCACGATCCGCGGGATCAGCAACCGAGTTCTTGGCAAAGCGGCTAAGTCGGCCGAACTCTGTCGCATACTCTCCAACCGTCATATTCCCTTGCTTCAGATCCTGGAATTGCTTTTCCATCTCCCGCAACTCTGATGTTGGGAAGAACTTCCTGCGGAATAACCTCTTAAAGGTGTCCCAGTCAAGCTGCTTGTCCTGGAGTCGGGGTTCATTCTGATACCAGGTGCTTGCTACATCTTGCAGCTGGAGTCCTACTGCTTCGACATGGAGGTCGTCGGGTAGTCGAGCGACGTTGAGGAGACGCTCTATGCTGTCGATCCATTCGTGGCATAGATGATTCCCTCGGTTCCTTTGAAGGGTCGAGGGTTCTGCTTCTTAAAGTTCTCGATAGTGCCGACCTTCACATAATAATATGTCTCCTATCAAATTGAATGACCTTAATGATACATAAATTAACTCTTAGATTTATGTTTACCTTAGCAGGCCTTGGTTTCGATTGAGCTGTTCCTCCTCTCTCGAGGGCAGCCATAGCTACGTTGTAGGCATTCTCCATGCCTTCTCTCATGATCGTGGTCTGCTCGCGATGGGCTTCAGCTTGGGCTGCGGTCTGTTCGCTATAAGCTTCAGCTTGGGCTCTCTGGGCCCCCAATACTCCTCATGGCAGGCTTACGAGCTCGGTGGGGTCCACTGGTACTCGTGGGGCAGCTGGTGCAGGCACTACCGCAGGGGACTGTGGCTCAATTCGGAGAAGTGCAGGTTCTGCCATTTGTACTGTAGTAGCGTAAACGGGATGTGGTGCTGGTGCAGCATGGGGACGGGCAGTGAGCTACAAGGGAGAAGGGTCCCGACGTGCTTGAGGAGGTGGGGTGTGATTGGTAGATGACACCTCATCTTCAGCAGGGCCAGAGCGGGTGGTCTTTCCTTTGGCCATACTCTAGAAGGTTTAGGATGTAATACATAAGCAAGATATCCTACCAGTCTATAATCAAACAAGAATATTTATATATATATATATATATAATTCGGACCTATGTTGTGACAAATCAATGTTCTAGTGTTCTAATTATTTCTAGATATGTTTACCTAAGTTGTTGTTTTGAGACCTGCATGGGCCACCACTAAAAACATGTCATGACCCGATCCCAAATTATTGGGTCGAACCGGATCATGCCCAGCCTGCACCGTTGTGAGACGGCGGCAGTAAGCTGTTCTATATACAGGTGTTCACAACAACATTTATACATTTGTCACAACTTGAATATACGAAAATTTTAAAAACTTTTTATTCAACAATTGAAAGGTACAACTGGAATTGAAAGTACTGAAATAAAGTTCTGAATTCAAATCAACAAACTCCAATACAATAAAACTAGATAACTGAAAAGCAACTAGCTAGACAGTCGGCTCATCAGCCTCTGGTTATGCGTCCTCCAAGGGTGACTCTGGCAATACCACAGGATACAATACCGGATCATAGTAGCTATTGAACAATAGCTCAAAATCATCAACATCACCTATGGGGGGGGGATCCAGTCAGAAAGGAGCAAGTACGAGTACATAATCCGACATTCTAAGTAATAATGGAAAGATGCAATTTTAAACAATTGAAATACTTTGAACAATATTTTCCAGCAATTTTCAGCAATTCAATATTTGAAACAATGTGATTTGAATAGGTAACGTCTATGACCGGCTTGGGTTGTACAATAGTATCCTAGCGATGTGATACGGCCTATCCCCGTGTGTAAGAGGGGTAAGTTCGCACAATAATGCAATATGAGGGTTTGGTCATAAACGCTACACTACTCCCCCAATATCCTCACAATCAATAATTGAACTCAAGGAGAGAGTTCCGTGTAGCAATGTGGTTTAAGCATGCAATCATGACAATTACTAAATAAAATGCAAGAAAACATAACCGTAACTTGCCTTTGTTTGTATGACTGGATTGGGATGTAAGTGCCGGAAAGGAAGTCAAGTACGTCCTCGAAATCCTACAGTTGAGAATCCTGACTTAGAAACATAGATGAGCCAAATCTAGGTGTGCTAGTTGCAATTTCTAGAAACAGGTCCTATTCCAGTTTTAAGTTATTTAATTAATCTAACGAAAACCGTCTAACGTCGTAAACTATATTGGTTATCAATTTACGGAATAATCGATTACTAATTTATTGGAAAAAAATAGCAATTTCCGATTATTTCGCAAAACATTGTATTTTTTTTATAATATATAAAAAACTAAATGGTCTTTTAAGTGAGAAAACATGAAATTGTTTAAATTATTAGGAATCTTAATTAATTAACTTAATATGAGAAAATATTATTAATTTGTACAAAATAATTAATACCCAATTATAATTTATACGTCTAACTACGCAAATATCCAACCCAGAAAAGAAATAGAAAATCTAAGCTACACAATACAGGGTCACAGAAAAATAAAAAAAAAACTGGACTTATGCCCTTACAACAAATTAATTAATTTAATTTAAAACTGAGGCGAGCTCTGAATGCCGTGAAGCGGTCCAGTCAGGAGGCCGAAGCCCTGCACCCAAAATACTAGAGGCCAGTAACTAGTTCTAAAAATAAACATAATATAAATTAAATATGATTTTGCAGAAAACGGCGTCTCAGACTTGGTCATGCAATCTCACGTTGCTGGCTAATGCCTAAATGTACAGGAATTCCCTGTAACGTTTGCGTGTCGCCGAGGCTCATCCGACCTATGCAGTCGTCGCCTGACGGAGATACAGAAAACTAACCAACCAACACTTAAAATCAAATCAAAACCAATAAAACCATTTGCAAAGGCCGGGGTTTTGGAAAATAGGTTTTGCTTACTAAAATAATATTTTAAAAGCATTTAAGAAAAATTGGGCAGCACCTCCTCTGTAACTAGGAGTACCTAGCCACATAGGCGGTATCGTTCCACACCCAAAAGAATATCCCAAACCAGGGAGACAACCACAGCATCCCAAAGAAACATCCAACCCAAAAAAAAATGAACACACAGCACATAAGGAAAAGTCCACACTAAAAGAGAAACTAGGCCGCAACGTAAACAACAGTCCGATCCAAAATAACGCGTATCCCCTAACGCAATTAACTAAAGCCGATCCCCGTAACGGGGTCAGGACCGTGTCATCATTGACTAAGCTACGGGAGGGACACAGGGACACGGGATTATACCTCAGTTGCTCGGCTAGAGCTCTCAGATGCAAGAAATAGAAAAAAAATAATCCGTGCCGACTTAGAATAGTCCAGGAACACGCGGACAGCAGAAATCGGCTTTGAACAGCCTGGCCACAGGGACAGTGGCCACGGGGTAGCACTGGAATGTGCGGATTGGGACCCGAGGTTCTGGAACAAGGGTGGCCAGAAACTCGGGCACGCCGGGAAGGCGCTGGCCGAACGGCACAGGGCTCGGGGGGTCGCTGGGGAGGCGCTGGTCTCGGGTCGGAGGCGGGCGCACGGGCGGAGGCGCCGGGGAGGCGTTGACCTCGGGTCGGGGGCGGGCACGAAAGCCGCTGGGGGTCGAGATCGCCGGAAAGCGGAGCTGGCCTGACGGGCACAGCGGCTAGGGCACGGGAGGGCTCTGGAGAGTGTGGGGAAAGGGTTTGAGAGTGAGAGAAAGAGTGAGAGGGAATGAGAATGAGGGGAGAGAGAGAGCTGGAGGTGGGCTCTTAAGGAAAAAGGAGAAAAAGAAGTGGAGGGAGAGGAGAGTTATGTGGAGAAATTGGGGGGCTTAGCCAGGTCGTGGGGAACAGGTCCTGGCCGAGTGGGGACAATAGTTTTTGGGTTTTTTTTTTATTAATACCTACGTACCAATCCAACCATGTGTGTGTATATATATATATATATATATATATATATATATATATATATATATATATATATATATATATATATATATATATATTTAAATTCAGGTTTTTAATGTAAAAAACCAAGGGTGGGTTTGGAAAACGGGGTCTGGTGTCCGGACTCGGGATCGGACCCCGGACACGGGATCGGGACAGGCCACACACAAAAATCCAATAATTAATTTTAAAAATATTATTTTCCTGATCCGACTAATATAATAATAATAATAATAATAATAATAATAATAATTAAACTAATTATCTAACTACGGAATACTGCTGCAACAGAAACTCAATTACTGACGAAAATCCAATAAATCAAAAATCAGGATTTTACACCCAGCCTATACATCACAGTATCGACGGTAGAATGCTGTCAAGTACCCAATAATATCTATACCATTTATAATATCCACAATAACATATGTACTTAAATCACATCACAAACATGTAAGGAAGATAGGAAAAATATCAATAACACTGAAACAACTAAAGTCTACAAATGAATGTACATAACAAGAATGTATCGGAGATGAATCCGATAACGAAACATAAATCTAAGAAAAGTAATGGCCTAGAGCTCTCCAGAGGTCAACTCACGATCTATAGTACATCAAGATCTGTCATCATGAAGTCCAGGGTGTGGAGCATAACATTACCTAAAAAAATAGTTATCCAGTCAGGATTGAAGCGACGTACATAACTCTAAAAGCAGTTCCATTGCATAGTAGGAAATATGTAACTCGCAATCGAATAAAATACATAACATGCTAAAAATAAAATATAGAGGAATAAGGAAATAGCATCATGAAGACATAAGAAAACTGAGTACATGAACAAGACAGAGAACATGCTAACTTGAATGAACACTAGTGATTTAGAGCACAAGACAGTTATGTGATTGGTTTAGGTTGTACATGATTATTCTACGGTAACTCAATTATACGTGAAGGTATAATCAACAAATATATGATTACACTAGAGGGATTTAATCCCATAACTACTTCTACTCCCTCGCCCCAATCAATACACAAAGATCCGATCATGACACGTTACATACATGATTATTAGTTTGCACGTGAAGTACATGTGAGCACATGAGAGTACATGAGAGCACATGAGAGTACATGAATGATACGAATACAGGGAGTAAACGATGTACATGAACATAAAAAACCCGATGTACACGATAAAGGGATAATATCTCATGATAAGATCCATATAGTACCAATCCGTGTTAACAATGTGTCAGCATCAAGTAAAGTAGTATATAGCAGGTAATATAGATACTGTCATGATGAAAATAATCAGAGAATGTACTCGCCTGAATTGGTTGGAGTCAACGTGTACGACACGAACGTGTTGACAATAATAGGTACGACGCTATGCTCCACAAGATGGTCCCAAATGACGGCATGGGTTGTTCCATTGAGTTCAGAATAGTCCAAATAATTTAGTTTGGTATATAGAAGCCAAAAATTGGAGTTTGGCACGATAATCGAATCAAGAGTAAGGAAACGACTATAATAGTTGCGACTTATGATTGATCAATTAAGTTACATGAGAATTGATTAAGGAATTAGTCAACATATAATATTTAGCCAGAAATACTGTTTAGAAAGTATCTATTATATTTAAGGCTAAGGGCTAACCATTAACTTGTAATAGTAGCCTATAACCCATTGTTAATAATTTCTAGAACCTAAATCCCATGATCGAAATATAAAAGAAATTTTGGTTAAGAAATAATCTCATAGATGTATTTATAGCCATTAAGAAAATATGTAATAACATTTAGTTGAAAAGAAATTTAGAAGCTATTTAGGACTATGCAGACTTTATCAAAATAACATAGTCTTTATGAGTTACTTAAAACTAACTTAGAAATCTTATTGGAAATAAAAGATATATATATATATATATATAAACCCATAACCCAAATACTCTATGCCCAAATATTAACAAGCTTTTATATATATATATATATATATATATATATATATATATATATATACACACAACATATTTGCATGAACACAGATGAATATATGGGTAGAAGCCCAGTCCAAATAGAAGAACAATTAATTGGGCTATTAAGCAATAACATTTAATAAATTTTATCAAATGGCTAACCCAGCCCATTACCCAAAATCAGAACAAACCAATTTTAATATGTAAATCTATATATATAAATCCCATTAGAAATCCAACCCAGCCCAATCAGCCCAAGGTAGTGCAAAAACATAATCCTATTAGTGATAATAATAGTAATCTATTCTGCTATATAATAGAAAAACTTAGATGGTGAAACTTTTGAATTTCGAAAATACCCTTACATACTTATACTAATTAAAAATAGTTCATTAATTTTAATAAGGACAATTTAGTAATTAGGAAGACTACCCTTTGGTCTTCCTAATAGGGGTGCAACTCGGGCGGGTTGGGTCGGGTTTGAGGTCAACCCGAGCCCAACCCGATAGATCATAAGCCTAGCCCAAGCCCAAGCCCGACCCGACTTCGGGTTCAACATATGAAGCCCAAGACCAATTCCGGAGGATCGGGTTGGGCTCGGGTTGGGTCGGGTCCATCGGGTTTATCGGACTCTAATATGATATTTGAAATAATTTTAAACAAGAGTAATATTAAATGCATAATCAAATAGCAATCAAGCCTCAATCATTACAAAATAAAACTGAAACGAGATTTAGGACAAGGAGTTGAAGAGTTCGGATGAAAAAAATTATAGTTTAAACTTTTTATTTAAGTAGTATGAAACAATATATATATAAATTATATGTATGTCGGGTTTCGGATTCTTCGGGCTACCCAACACATGAACCCAAGCCCAACCCGATTTTTGATCAGGTTCAAATATTTTAACCCGAGTCCAAGTCCGAACCCGAATATCTTCAACCCTAACCCAACCCATTAACGGGTTTACCCGATCGGGTTCGGGTTTAGCCCGCCCGAGTTGCACCCCTACTTCCTAAAGAGTCTTTCTAAACTAATTAAAAAATATTAAAATACGTGCAAGTCACGTGTACATATGCTAGTAATAATATAATCTCATACTAAGTTCTAACAACTAATAATCTATCCCTAATAACACAATCCGGGCGGGTGGTTTTCCACTGGCCTGTCTACCCGTTTTATTTCCCAAAATCACTGAAGAGAGAAAGATAGAGATAAGGAGAGGGAATCTCACCGGATCATCGGTCGGGCGCGCGCGCTCAGCGCAGAGGCGCCGGTGACCAAGAATGACGACGCTCGCGGCGAGCCAGGGCGGGGCACGACCGGATCCGAGCTCCGGAGTTCTCTGCCATGGCGATGACGGAGCTCGCCGAGGTAGCGGAGGGGCACGCACGGAGATAGGTGATGCTCGGCGGCTATGGAAACCACCGAGGCGCCGAATCTGGGGCGCAGCCACGGCGGAGGGCGAGAAGGCACTGCGGGATCGGCGACGGGGTTCGAAGGTGGAATGGCCGATGGCGCACACGACCGGGAAGCGGCGGTGGGAGGAGGAAGGGCCCGACGGGTGAGTGGTGGTCGCCTTTGTTTATTTATTTATTTATTTTGTTGGTGGTCTGTGACAATGGTGGGGGGTGGTGCTGTGATGAACGGAGGGCGAGGTCGTGGCCAGGCGTAGCTCGGGTGTGAGGAGGTAGGAGTGGTGTAGGTGGCGACATTAGTTGTGTTTTGGACACGAGGGCGGATGGTGGCAGCTCAGATTTGGTAGAGGGGCGCCAGATCTGGGCCATGGCCAGGCGACGTGGTAGAGGGTGAAGATGAAGGTGGTAGATCGGTGGTGACAGAGGTGGCTGATGATCGATGGGTGGTGGCTAGATCTGGTTTCAACAGGGGGAGGAGGCGGAGGTCAGGGAGAGTGAGGGTGGTCGAAGATCACTGGTGGTGGCCAGGATGGGCTCGGCCAGGGTAGGGGTTCGGTGGAGACAACGGCGGTGCGAGTTGCCGGCAGCAGGCTGCCAGGGAGGTAGGGTGCTGGCAGTGAATGGCCGGCAGCGAGCACAACGGAGAATAGGAGACAAAAAGGAGAGGTGGAGTCAGGTGAGGGCGTCGGACACAAGGTTTGATTTGGTGTCCGGTGTGTTAGACACGGGATTGGACAATGTAAAATGTAAATAAAAATGAATTGAAATGGATGGACACGGACACGAACACGATGCACTTTAGAATGCATTGGCAAATATGTGAATGAGGAATGAGAGTCCCCATTAAATAATGGTTGTGGGCATGCTCCCTAACATGTGAGAAGAAGCTTCCAAGAAGGTCTTCCATGCAGGGGTGAGCATTCGGTTTATTCGGTTCAAACCGAACCGAATAACCGAAAACCGAATTGGACCGAAAACCGAATAAGCAAAACCGAAACCGAACCGAATTGATCCATAACCGAATCAAACCGAACCGAATTAAATCGGTTCGGTTTTCGGTTTATTCGGTTTATTCAATTTTTCGGTTTATTTGCACTTTTTTTGTTAATATATATAATAACTAAATATACCTAAATTTATTTAGTATATACCTATAGTATATACATATGTATATTCGGTATATATACCTATATATATTAATACATGTGTGTGTATATATAGTATATACATATATATATATATATAGTAACTAATTTTTCTTATTCGGTTTTGGACCGAAATCGAAACCCAAAACCGAAACCGAAACCGAAACCGAACCGAATTTTTTTAAAACCGAACCGAATCTCTTATTCGGTTCGGTTCGGTTCGGTTTTCGGTCCAAAACCGAATAATGCTCACCCCTAATTGGGCCATTAGCCAAATAATAACCAAATTCCAAGAAAATCCCTTCTTAATTGAATCAACTAACTAATCAAAGTATTTTTATGTAAAATTCATCTTGGCCCAAAATATCATGTATTTTAGGATAATTAATGAGCTCAAGCTCATATACAAAATAAGTTTTAAAATATAATAATAATAATTATTCTTTAGGACTTTAGGCCAAACCTGTTGAAATCCATTAGGCCCAATGGCTAATATAAATTTTCAAAGTATTTTTATATATGAATCTAGTCCATATTAATTAAGAAGTCAAAATAAATAATTTTATTTATTAGGCTATATAAGTCCAAGACTATAGAAATCTCATAAAAACCGTTTTGATAACAATAATCGATACCCATGAATATAAAATCTGTAACATATCGTGTTTTGTAAAATATTTTTCATATAACTAAGTACAATAATCAAAATTTATAAATTTGAAGATTTAGGAAAATTTTGAAATAATAGAAAATTTAAAAATTCAAAAAATTCTATAATTCAGTTCAAGGAGGTTACAACGCCCCTCATTCCCTCTATAAATAAACTTGCATTCCCTCCTTCTTCATCACTATTCCGGGCGAAGCCCTGCCGCTTCCTTCCCTAAATTCTTTCTCGCTCTTCCTTGCATCTTCCCCTTCCTCCGAGGTCCGGCACCGTGGTGGAGCTTTGGCCATGGCAATGACGCTCTCGGTCCATGGGGTTCGCACACGGGTGTCGTCACGACTTCTCGATAGAAGCATCGACAGATCGAGCTACCGTTTTGGCAATCAGATCCAATCTTTGGGATCAGACGATCGATTCAATCGAACTTGGTTCCTCCATCTGTGGTCAATAGACGATCGATTTATCGATCTAGAATTGGTGAGTTCTGTACTCCTAGCTATCATTTTCCTTGAGTTTTCTTGATCAACTAATCAAGGAACTTATATCCGCTTCGTTCTTGTTTTTGCTCATCACATGTTCGATGAATCGTCTCAACTAGCCTCCTTATCAGTATTGGACACGGGGAGAGCTGTATCCATCATCTAAGAACTTGGTACCAATTTCACTTGACTCAGGTATAGCTCCGCATCGATTCCCTCCTAATTCATTGATTTTGAAATGGCATACATCTATGTACTGGGGGCAGGACACGGGATTTTGTACAGTCGACACCGGTGCTCTGACACTGGACACAGCCTTTGGTGTCAAGAGAGAGGCATTGGGTAGCTTCGATAAAATGTTGAGAGGGAACAAAGTTTGGATAGTAGCTGTTAAGTTTGATTTTGGAAGTTCATATGTGGTGCTGGTTGGTTCTGTTAAACGTTAGAGAGTAAATTTGAATAAGGGAGCCGTTGGGTTAGGGCAAATATTGCTTGAGAGTGGCAGTAATTGTTTGGATGAGGTTTTATCAATAAATGTTAGGTTGATGTATACAGTTTAAGTACATAGTGATGGATGTTGTGCTTTGATGTTGGCTGGTAAGTTGTATGATGAATTGGTACTGTGCTCTGTGAGTTGAGGCCATGTTGTGTTTGTAGGATTGGACCTGGGCCAACAGGCCAGATAAAAAAGGGAAGAAACAAAAAGGAATACGCATAGGCAGATGTAATGACAATTAGTTTAAGTGTTGGGTCATACCATGGGCTGGGTTCTGGTATGGGCCAGGCCGGCCAGCATATGGGCTCTTCAGATTTTATAATATGGATAGTTGGTTTATAGAGAATAAGTGGGCTGCATGCCAGAGCCCAGAGATAGGAGAAGGAGAAAAAGAATAAGAAATAAGAGAGAATTATTAAGTTGGATTTTGGGTTATGAAATAGAATATGGAATTAAGGAAAGGTTTTGATTTGGTTTTGGGCTTTGAGAATTGGGAATAGGTGAGAGTGGGGAATAAATGACTTTTGGGATTTTCTAGGTGAGAATTGGGAATTAAGGAAATTTTTTGATGACTAATATGTGGAGTGTTAGTGATAGATTTAATAGGGTTTTCCTAACGCTAGAATCCTCTATTTTGAATAGGTTGGACCTAAGGAGCAATTTTGGACAACTTGGAAGTAAAGGCAAGTACTTTGTATTTGTTTTCCAATATTAAATAAATTCAATTTATTCTATTTCCTAAATTAGCATGACTCATATTGTGACACGATTTTCGACACGCATCATGACTCTTGCATCACATGATTTTGTTTAAGTCTTGAATCTTATTTGTTACGAATTTTTGAATAACGAATCTAAGTAATCAAGTTCCGAATCTTGCTTGATAAGAATCAAAGAAATCAAGTTTCAAATCTTGCTTGATAAGAATCTAAGAAATCAAGTTCCGAATCTTGCTTGATATGATTTTTTGACTCATGGGGAAAGGGGAAATACCGAGTAGACGTGTGGTCAAACCAGTCTAGTCCAAAGCATAGCTTGACATATACTGCACGTAGTCTAAGCCTAATTAGTCCGAATCTAAACCTTAGCCGGCCACATGTCGAAACAGTATTTCAAATCACATAGAATGTTAGTTGTGCATCCTTGATTCATTGCCCGACTTGTGACTAGTTATATTATATTTTATCATGATTCTCACAGTTTCTTGTATTGCAGATTGCATTTCATTACAATGATCATGCATTGTCTAGTTCATATTCTATATACTTTTTATGTTTTATTTATTATTGTGTTACATTATGCGGGAATGTACTTTGCTCCTTTCCTGACTGGATCGTCGTCTACCAGATGTTAGCAGCTTGGCTTGAGGATTTCTTAGAAGACTTATAATTAGTATAGAATTATTCATGTACTATCCATTGTATATTATTTTGAGAATTGGCCGAATTTGTCTCCGGGATGAGATTGACATGTGTATGTACCAAAAGAGATATAGTGGACTGCGATTATGTGTGTTGATTATTTTTTGTTTTAGTCATGTCATTGAGCATATATTGATATCGTATCACTTGAGGATTCTCGAGAACTAGACAGCTGACTACTGCTGTCAATGACATTGTAGGCTGGATACGCTCACAAACCGAAACCGTTCTCGATCATGCGGACGTGGGACGTGACTACAGACGTCTTTTATTTTTTGGTAAGGAGACATACCAACAGTACAGTTACCAATAATATAACCTCTCATATTATTGTCGAAGGAAACGTATCAATCTTTCTTCATTGATAGCGTAGCGAACAAAGATACATCACCAGTCATGTGTGTAGAAGCATGAAAAATTTCAGCTGATAACATTCCTCCACTACAGCGCAGATGATACGAAGGCGCATATCGAGTATTAAAAAGACAACAAAAGATACGGAAAGAAGTTTTGTTATTATTATGCCTACAAAGATCTAGTACAGATTCATCAAGGCTATACGTAAAGGACTAACCCTACTTCTACAAAGGATCGATCACAGGTTCAACAGACCCTAGAGGAGTCTATAATAGACTTATTCTTCATCAAAGTGCAGGCGTTTTTCTTCTTGGTACGCATAATAGAAGATTGATCTCCATCAAGGCGCATTCTGACTTTCTTGTATGCGCAACCCTCCAAACGCGCGTCAATTGCTCGGCCAAAGCAAGCAACTTCCTGAAGCAGCTATTGGCCCGAGCTCCCTGAAGGCGCAGTAGGTCGCAAAGCCCAGAACGAGCAGAGCAGAGTACAACATGTAGCGCTTCAGACTGACAACCAATCGTAACCCCGTAGTCAGGACCTTCAAGACCTCCAAGACGTCGCCCAGAGTCAAACTCTTTATGGAGGATACTTGGATACTCCTCAAGAGCGGTGACGGCTCCTTCTACAAAGAGTTCTTCTACAAGAACATGGCCCCTTCGAATGAGAGAAGCTCCAACCAACAACCAACTTATGCAAGGCCAGTGGCCGTCTGAAGCTAAGTCTGGATCAAACATGGTGGTGAAGGGTGCCAGGAAGAAGATAGTGACTCTTCAGAGGAACACTTCCCCTTTTATAGGACCGGGAGTGGTCCAAACTATAGGCCACTTGGCCGACGGTCAAAATTCTCTCATTAATGGGGTAAGCCTAGGACTCGGTACAATGGGTCTCAATTAATAGGTCCATTCAAGTGACTCTCCAAACTGTTCAAATCCTCCTTGGAATTCTTTAATTAACGGTGCAATTAAGGAGTCTGCATTCAAGGGTAGTCATTTACTTCTCCTGAAAAGAAGGCTTAAAAGCCAAGCTGTCTCCAATCGGAGGCGCAGGCACCCCACGGTGTTCATTTGCTTCCAAGGCGCAAGCAGTACATCCCCCTCTCAGAAGTACAGACAGTTGCTTCGATCCAAGTACCCGGCCCATTCAACGACCCCTTTTTCTCAGTAAAGACTTAGGAGACACTGTTTGCCTCCAGCACAAGCTCGACTGCTACTCTAAATTACAGTAAAATGGTCTATCTGAAGGCGCAGCCTACTCGTTGTCCTAAAGCACAGTGACTTTACCCGAAACACAACCTACTCGTTGCCCCTAAAAGCACAGAGGTCCCGTTGTCTTCGAAACATAGTCCACTTGTCGCCCTAAAGCACAGAGGCTCCGTCGTCTCCAGAAGCACAGTCTACTCGTCGCTCCAGAAGCACAACCAGCCTTGCCTGAAGCACAGACGACATGGTCCCATCCAATCGGTTTGCTTAAACCGCCTCTCTCAAAGATAGGATTGGGATTGATCAAGTTGATAAATACGAATATCTTATCAGATTGGTTTAAATCTCGGACGAAGATTACACATAATCCAAATCTGAGATAAAATCCCAAGATTTGTTCGGCTACATCCGAACAAGCCAATCGGCACACGCCACATGTCACCTCCTTCGGTTATTTTGATAACCACCAGAGATCTCGTTTGAGGGGAATCTTAACACCCACATGTGTCAGCGCCGCAGAAGTCCGTACCGTACAAGGACGACAGGTTCCTTCATATCTTGAAACCCTAATGCACATCGCAGATATGCCCCTCTCCCCTATAAATAGGAGAGGTTTTCCTCCAACAACATGATCGACGAGGAGAAGAAGATCCACAGAATTATCAAAATCTTTAACTTCGACGTCCTCCTGATCGACAACCCTAGAGTTCCATCGAAGGCACCAGAAAGTCAGAGCAAGTCTCATATCATCATCGGATCGTCAATGGAGTAAAGGAGCCGCTGCAGTGCTCGATCTCTACCGTCATACTTTTCCAGAAACTTTTGTGCTTAGATTTTTTTGCATAAGAATCGATTGTACTCTTTTTTACGTTTATAATACAAAAAGTTCGTTAAACATTTTGTCATATCGAACAATGTGTCAGGAACATTCGCTATCGAGTATCCACTTACTTCTTGCATGAGAGGGATAAGGGTCCACCTACAAAATAAGTAGATGAATCCTTTGGTACCTATTTCTTCAAGGGTCTATTTTGATTAGTCTTAGGAATCCAAGCAAGTAAATTAGTGTCAACAAGCTTTCTAGCTCTACAATATTGTGATATATGCCCGTTTATACCACAATATGTGCATGTGTGTTTTGAAAATATACTTTTTGTTTTTGTGTTGACATTCTTGTGTGTCTTTCTTGGAAACCTGTAAGTGAAAGTATGATTGTGATAACCATATTGCTTAGGTGTTTTTTTTGGTTTAGTCCTTTGTGATTTATTCTTTGTATTAGGACTAAACTTAGGCCGTGACAGGAATGACCTGTTTTCCTAACTTGATCTCTAACTTCTTAAGACTGCACAAGACTACTCATATTTGACAGTCATATCTATGAGTCTTTGCTCAGTGACTAAGTGTCTTCTCTTCTCTATGTCGTAAAGCTCTTGCACTTTGATATAGTCTTTTTTTTTTCAATGGTGATGATAGCCTCAAGATTGTCTACTTTAAGCTTGGCTATCTTTTCCATGTTACCGATAGTAGACGTCTCTTTAATATCTTCAATAAGACTAGACAATCTCACTATTTCGGTTGTGTATGCCTTAATCTCCTTGCGAGGTTGCTTGTACTTGTCTAAAACATTTATGTGTTTATCAAGTATTTCGCTAAAGGCAGTTTCTAGTTCATCAAAAGTAAAATCATCGTACAGAGGGTTTGAAGATACCTTATCTAAAGCCATCAGAAAGACATTTGTAGTGATACTGGGTCTGTCCTAATCCTCTGACTCACTGGCCTCACTTTCATGCCAGATGCTTGTATTAGCATACTTTCTACCGGTTGTAGCCTTTCTGCTCGATCTTGATTGGTCGTATAAACTGCTCTTCTTTGACAGTGGACAGTCCTTTATGTGCAATGATTTCTTACATCCGAAGCAGATTATCTCTTCATCGTTGCTCTCGTGGATGTCCTTGTTCTTTCCGTTTGATCTCTCAAACTTCAAGAACTTTCTGAAATTTTTGACCAGTTGGGCCTGTTCTTCACCATCAGATGATTCTTCGTCAGAGCCATTGCATGAGACTCTTCAGGCTTGTGCTTTGAAGGCAATAGATTTCTCACTGGGAGTAGCTTCTTCAAACTCTTGTAAGTCTAGCTCATGGGTCATGAGCTTGCCCATCAGTGTCTCCAAATTCATCATGGTGAGGTCATTTTCTTCTATGATCGCTGTGGCCTTCGGGATCCAATTCTTGGTTAGAGACTGCAGAACCTTCCTGATCTTTTCGTGATTACTGTAATGCTTACCAAGAGACTGTAAATGATTAGTAATATCGAAAAAACGAGTAAACATCTGTGTAATTGACTCACCAGGTTTCATCTTGAAAGATTCATATTTCTGTGTTAGTCTACTGATTTTGGATTCCTTTACTTGGGAAGTTCCTTCATGAGTCACCTCAAGAAGTCTCCAAATTTTATTAGACGTAGTATAGGTAGAAACACGAATAAACTCGATTTTGTCAATTGTATAGAATAGTACATTGATGGCTCGTGCATCTAGACTAGCATGTGTCTTTTCATGCTCCGTGTATTTGTCGTGTGGCTTGTCTACAACTTCACCATCAATCACTGTTTTAGGTAGTTTTTTTTATAACCGTATATAACTATCGACCAAAGATCGAAATCGAGTGACTTAAGAAAGAAACTAATTCGTGTTTTTCAATATGTGTAGTTCGTCCCATCAAATAGTGGGGGTCTATTTGTGGATTGCTCTTCATCGTTGAATATAGATTTAACGGCTGCCATAGATATATATACTCTATAGATTGGTTATGTATAAGTATAACCTGCTCTGATACTAATTGTAGGACCATTGAGCACCTCTAGAGGGGGGTAAATAGAGTGTGTGCGTGTGCAGCAAAAATAATCACCACTTAAAATTTTTTTTAGCAGCTATAAACTATGGCAGATCTAAGATAGTGAATAAATACAGTAAGTAAGAGATCAGAGAATCAAACTCAATGACACATCGATGTATACTGGTCTCCCTCAGAGAGGACTACTCTGTAGAACCCTAGAGGGGGGGTGAATAGGGAAATAAAAAATAAACTACAACAATTGATGCAATAAAGGCAATTTAAAGTAAAGAGTAGAAAGATCAAACGCAAACGCAAGGATGTATCCTGGTATCCTCTTTTGAGGCAATCCAGTCCCGGAACTCTCTCCGGCTTTAATCCACTATTATCCAAATAGTACACACGAGTTTGGATCCGAAGAACTCGCCAACTTCAACACGAGTTTGGATCCGAAGACTCGCCAACTTCTACACACGAGTTTTCTTACGAAGGCTCGCCAACTTCAAACAAAAGAGAATGAGAACTTGTTGATCTTCTAACACGTGAAGATCGAAATGTACAACTCTTTAATACTCTAGCACTTTGGGAGAGGATGACAATGAAAAGCTTTGGAGAGTATTAATGGTGGAGCTCTTGGTTGTTGGAAAATTTATGGAAGAGTTGGTAAGAAAGCTCAAGAGAGAGAGAGCTTCCTTTTATAAGAAAACCAAGAGTAGGTGGCATTTAATGCTCTGAAATGCAGGCAGACCGGCATGCCGTCGGTATGCCGCGGCATACCGCCGGTATGCCGGCCAAATAGTAACGGTCATAATTATGACCGTTCAAGAGCATTAAATGCGGCCATTAATGCGTGTCAGCCCAAATCGAAAACTAAGTATTCGAAATTCGGTATACCGCCGGTATGCCGGAGCAAACCGCCGGTATGCCGATAGAATGTCACAGAAAGTTTCGAGCTGCTAGAAACGGCATGCCGCCGGTATGCCGACAGTTGATCACAGCAACTTTTGTGTTGCTAAAAACGGCATGCCGCCGGTATGCCGCAGCATGCCGTCGGTATGCCGACATTTCGAGACAGCAACTTTCTAAGTCCAAAAACGGTATACCGCCGGTATGCCGAAGCATACCGTCGGTATGCCGCTTTTTGTCACAGAAACTTTTCTGGACACGAAAACGGTATACCGCCGGTATGCCGAAGCATACCGTCGGTATGCCGCTCTGAATGACATGTTTTTCGATTTGTGCTTTTAGTTATCATCCATCCTTTAGTGTTTACAGATATACCTAGACCAGTACAGACACGAGGACTCATAGCAGGAAACGCCGGTAACTGCTACAGTCTTCAAGGAAGAAGGAGGAAGCTCTGGAAGTGAAGAACTCCAAGTAGTACATCTTCTGGGAATATTTGAATCTGAAGAACAGAAGACTAAACTACGAAGATGCTGTTAATTACTCAAAATAAAATGTGCCAACATACTCTAGTCTCGAGTACTCTTGTTCGATGTTAATCCACTATGCACAAGCTAAAAGAGAGCTTGTAGTCTCTTACAACATCGTGCTTGGTGACGAGCGCACGACCGACTCCACAAACTTGATTTTGAAAATTGGAATATTTTCTGAATTGCAACTTCTGATACAACTCTTCTGAACCAAAACTCTAGATTGAAACATAATTGTACTGGCTTTGGCTAAAGAGTGGTATATGCTAAATTTGAAAACTTTTGCTCGAGATAAACACGTAAAGAGATAGAGAAAAGAGAATTAATGAGTGATTTGAAATGGTGAGAATTCTCCTCTATTTATAATGTTTTGGTTGACCGAACTCGGACAAAGTTCGGCCATAGTTCGGATGCATGAATCTTACAAACGAACGTTGTATGCAGATTTGGTGGGAACTGGTTTTTGAATTTACCTAGACCCAATTCGGGCCGAACTCGGTCAGAGTTCTGTCAGGGTCAGAACACTGTGAATGGGCCAAATTTGCATAGGCTTTGGGATTTTTGAAATTATGGAATTTTTGGATTACATAGGTAGGCTTATTTGGATATGTGGACTGAGAATAACCTAAGCCAGTATTAATCCTTATCAATCTCACAAGTATTTCCTAGACTCAAATAAAATTGAAAAATACAGAATAAAATATAAAAGTCTTTGTTTGGATTCCAATGCGATATTATTCTTGATGATAATGCGATGTCTGAACTTGAAGTAGTAGGATATAGATGCAGTAGACGTTCTTCTTCTTTGAAACCTGCAAACCTGTAACAGTTTGTATATTTTGCGTATCGACCAAATTTATCGTTGATTATCAAAATCAGGTGTGATCATTAACCAATGGGTCAATACGTATCATGATACGCCATGATACGTATAGGTAGATTTAGTAAATTGGGTGTATACCTGTTTTTTTTTGTCCAAAACAGCCCAAATTTTTCATAGTATTCATCATCGTTTTTAGGAGCCATAACAGCTTAGAAATGTCATAACTCCTAACTCAGGACTCCGATTAATCTTTCATTTTTTAAAGAACTATTTTGAAGTTAGCTTTCTAAATATACTAATTGATAGGCCAAATTCGTTCTGGAACTTTCTATAAAACCGTTTGAGTGTTAGGTGTCCGAAAGACGAACGCGTTTCGGTGTTTCCGCGATTGTGGAAGCTTTTAGACACGAAAATACGATCCGTTTGAAGTTTTGAAAAGTTGATGTGAAGGCTACAACATAATTTAACCCTACAATTTATTGAATAGGTTTAATAGGTGCAGTATTGGTTACAAGTTGTCACGCCCCAGAACCAGAATACTGGAGAGCGGGGGCAGGCATAGCCAGCTACGTATAATGAGATGGAATCCACGTCACTATACGGTCACGGCTGTCTAGATATATGAGGGTTTAACTACAAGCCATCAGTCTTCTATGGTCATGAACAAGCCTATTGTCTCAATCACAAGCAAGTAATAGTAGTTACAAGATGTCAGAGCACCAAATATATAATAGCAAGGCATCCCATACATTACATATTGGATGATCATGAAGCTAGTCGTACAAAATGTCAGGACTAGCAAGAGTTCAGTCATACATGATCAACCCTAGGATCTGTCAATCATGTTACAGCCCGTAGGCAGACAGAAAAAAAGGGCAATCGAGCTAACACGTGCTCGTCGGCTAAACGCCTCAAAAGAATAATTTTACAATAAAGTGGGAGGACAAAAAGAAACCCACTCGTTGCCAGGGTTACGCCTGGTGGTCACCATCTGGCTGGATAGTAGGTAGATCCTCTGGTGCTGCTCCGATATCTGGCCACACAAAACCAGCTGGGTCAGACCCCAGAAAGAGCAAGTGCCACAAAGGAGGCTTCACTTAGGAACTAAAACCAGCATATCACAATAGAATAATAAAGATAAATAATAATTAAAGAACTGATAATAATAGAGATAACAACAGTAAACTGAGTACGAGGAAACCATTCAAGTAGCCAGGTCACAACCCTTAAACCAAACAAGGACCGGGGTTGCAGTCCTTCACCTGAATAGAAACCCGTCTCAAATACTATTGGTACAATGAGGACAATAAACGAAGAGAGGACACAGAACTGCTCCGGGAGCCAGGTTACAACCCTTAAACCAAACAAGGACCGGGGTTGTAACCCTTCGCCTGAACAGAACTGGACCCCTGATCTTTATTGTTAATGTCGGTATAAATAATCACGATATTGAAGTAAGGTAAAACATGACAAGCATGACACGGGGAGCAATAAGACAATAAACGAGGAGAGGACACAGAACTGCTCCGGGAGCCAGGTTACAACCCTTAAACCAAACAAGGACCGGGGTTGTAACCCTTCGCCTGAACAGAACTGGACCCCTGATCTTTATTGTTAATGTCGGTATAAATAATCACGATATTGAAGTAAGGTAAAACATGACAAGCATGACACGGGGAGCAATAAGACAATAAACGAGGAGAGGACACAGAACTGCTCCGGGAGCCAGTTACAACCCTTAAACCAAACAAGGACCGGGGTTGTAACCCTTCGCCTGAACAGAACTGGACCCCTGATCTTTATTATTAATGCAGGCACAATAAGCAGGACGATATATGATAGGATAACCATGGAACTATTCAGATAGCCAAGTTACAACCCTTAAACCAAACAAGGACCGGGGTTGTAACCCTTCACCTGAACAGAACTTGGTGTCCCATCATTTATCGATACGAGAAATCATGTCCTGATACAATCTTGTACAGGATCAGGATAAGACTAAGCTGGAATAAACTTCATCCAATCAATCACGGCCAATCAAGAGTACGGCTTGATACTTTTAACTAACTAGGGTTATCACAGGCCTAGTTACTAACAAGATGCAATGAGATTATCCCAACAGCCACAAGCCCTGCAGACCATCCGGTTATCCGAGTCGAATGTCCGTTTATGAAGGGTGTACCACATGACTGTGTGCTGAAAATGTGCCCTACTCGTCGGTAGGCTACAAGTCCACTTAATGCGCCCAGATAACGGGATTGCCTGTAGCTGGGAATCTCTTCATGACTACTGAATCATTCTAGTTAATTAGCCTTAGTCAATTTCAGTAGGTAACCCTGACCGTGGTACTCAGGGATCCCCATCCTAGACATGATGCAAGACAGTACCAGTTTATTTGTACAAACGCAATCGCCCACGGTGTCCAGGTCAGTCATACTTGTCATGTCAGGCTAGCTGTCATAACAGCATGTCGAGACATATCATGCCAGTTTACTTGTCAAGAGTGCGCCACAGTGGACCACTATCGTGTTCTATTCTCACATTATCATAAATGGGAGAAACTTGCACAAAACAACTAGTGACATATTCTTGAAGCCAAGGAAAAGATATACAACTATGACGTTGGGAGTTGGGAGAATTTCTGACCACAAATCATGCAAATAAGACATAGAATAGCCAAAACAGGCACTATGCGGCCTATTCTGCGACATGCGGCTCATGCGGCTCAACAGCGACATCATATGCGCCAACTGCGACATGCGCCAACAGCGACATCATATGTGCCAACTGCAACATGCGCCAACAGCGACATCATATGTGCCAACTGCGACATGCGCCAACAGCGACATCAATGTACCAACTGCGACATGTGCCTCATGTGGCTCATGCGGCTCAACAGCGACATCATATGCGCCAACTGCGACATGCGCCAACAGCGACATCATATGTGCCAACTGCGACATGCGCCTACAGCGACATCATATTCGTCAACTGCGACATGCGCCAACAGCGACATCATATGCGTCAACTGCGACATGCGCCAACAGCGACATCATATTCGTCAACTGCGACATGCGTCAACAGAGACATCATATGCGCCAACTGCGACATGCGCCAACAGCGACATCATATTCGTCAACTGCGACATGCGTCAACAGAGACATCATATGCGCCAACTGCGACATGATATGCGGCTACCGCGACATGCGCTTCATTGCAACATGCGCCTTCTGCGACATGCGCCTTCTGCGACATGCTGTTCATGCTGCAGATGAACATAGAAATGACCAGAAATTGTTTTGGCCATAACTTTCTCATCCGAAGTCGAAATCTAGCGAAACAAAAGCCAAAACTGCATGAAATTGAATTATCTACAACATGAAACAATCAAAATATGAAAATAATGAAGTTTGGTAGATCAAAACCCAAGAAATCCGAAAATAATATAAACTTAGATCTACAAGAAAATATCCATCAAAATGGAAAATGCCAAGTTCTAAAGTGGCTTGGAATCAAGTTAGGAAGAGAATGGAACAATAAAACTTGAGATCCATCATGAAGCAAGTTTGCACTTGCCTAAGCTCTCTCTCTCTTTCTCCTGGTGGTTGAAGAAGTCATGATAGGGAAGAAGAAGAATAATGAAGAGAGAGAAAGGGGAATGGGTTAATAAAGGGTAGTGGTGGTGGTAGGTAGGGGTTTTCTTTTGGTTCATGATGAACCCAAAAGCAAACCAAACCAAGCTAAGCCGAACCAAGCTAAGCCACAACCAATGACATGCCAAAATAACCATGCAGAAAAATACGCAATACGAGTCAAGAATACGTACACGTATACCAAGATACGTAATACGAACCACAGGCATTACAACTCTACCCACCTTCAAAGAATTCCGTCCTCGAAATTTAATCAAGAGGCTAGAATTGCAAGGACAAGCTATACTAATCGTAAGCTATAACAAGCAGTCTATCATGCAGTCATTTATTCAAGCAAGGAATTGAAAGCATAAGGCATAAGGAAGACATTATACCTTACGAGTCAAACAGGTCGGGATATCGCGATCGGATATCATCCTCACGCTCCCATGTCGACTCACCCAAAGAGTGATGACCCCAAGCAACTCGGACTAACTTGATAGTCTTGTTCTTGAGTATCTTCTCTCTTCGGTCCAATATAGACACGGGCCTCTCCTCATACGAAAGGTTGGTACCAACAACCAATTCCGAATGATCCAGGATGTGGCTCGGGTCCGGGATATACCGTCGCAGTTGGGATACATAAAATACGTCATGTACCTCACGTAGCGATGGTGGAAGAGCGAGACGATAGGATACATCTCCTACTCGCTCCAGAATGTCGAATGGCCCTATATACCTAGGACTAAGCCTTCCCCGCACGTCGAAACGAATGACGCCACGGTTAGGCGAAATCCTCAGGAATACATGGTTGCCGATAGAAAACTCAAGAGGGCGCCGATGAGAATCGGCCCAATGACGCTGGCGATCTTGGGCAACTCGAAGATGATCTCTGACTTTCCTGACCACCTCAACAGTCTGAGCAATCATTTCCGGACCAAGCATCTGCCTCTCTCCGACATCGTCCCAGGCTAGCGGGGATCGACACTTCCTACCATACAGTGCCTCGAACGGTGCCATCTGGATACTGGCCTGGAAACTATTATTGTACGAGAACTCCACCAGGTGCACGTGATCTTCCCACGAACCACCGAAGTCGAGTGTACAAGATCGCAACATATCTTCAAGAGTCTGGATCGTACGCTCCGACTGGCCATCTGTCTGCGGGTGATAAGCTGAACTGAACTGGAGGTGAGTTCCCAAACTTTCTTGCAAGCTACGCCAAAAGTGCGACGTAAATCTTGAATCTCTGTCTGAAGTGATACTGACTGGTACACCGTGCAACCTGACAATCTGCCGGAGATACATCTCCGCTAGCTGAGCCGTCGACTGACCAACTCTGAACGGGAGAAAGTGAGCCACCTTCGTGAGCCTGTCTATGACAACCCAAATAGCGTCTCTGCCAGCCGGGGATCTAGGCAATCCAGTCACAAAATCCATGGTTATATGCTCACATTTCCACTCTGGAATCGGCAACGGTTGAAGTAGTCCAGCTGGTCTCTGATGTTCAGCCTTAACTTGTTGGCAGACTAAACAACGAGAGACAAACCGGGCTATCTCCCTCTTCATGCCATTCCACCAAAAGTGCTGGAGGATATCACGGTACATCTTCGTGCCACCAGGATGAATGGAATACTGCGAACTGTGAGCCTCCGTCATGATCTCCTGTCTGATATCTCCACTGGGTACACAAAGACGCTTACCATGTCGAAGTGTACCGTCTTCATGAATGCATAACTCTGGTCTTCGTCCTGCCTCACACTCTGCTCTGAGTCGCTGAAGCTTGGAATCTGCTGAATGCGCCATCCGGATCCTCTCGACTATAGTGGACTGGACTTGCATGCTGGCCATCAATGCCACACTGGTAGGGAGGACAACTTCTATACCCATTTTCTGAAGATCGGCTAATAGCTCTGGTTGCGCTGTCAGGAAATAAACTCCGGCTCTCCTGCTCAATGCATCTGCAACAACGTTGGCCTTCCCTGGGTGATACTGCAAGTTGACATCATAATCCACAAGCAGCTCTAGCCATCTTCTCTGACGCATGTTAAGATCCTTCTGGGTAAAAACATACTTCAGGCTCTTGTGGTCGATAAAAATCTCCACCCTATCTCCATATAGGTAATGTCTCCACAACTTAAGTGCAAACACTACTGCTGCCAGCTCCAAGTCATGGGTTGGGTAATTCCTCTCATGATCACGAAGTTGTCGTGACGCATAAGCTATTACCTTTCCATGCTGCATCAGAACACATCCTAAACCTCTGTCCGAAGCATCATAATACACTGAGAATCCTCCAGTTCCATCTGGAAGCGTGAGAATAGGAGCCGTCATCAAGCCTCGCTTCAACCTCTCAAAACAATCCTGGCATTCTGCTGTCCAAGCAAACTGCACATCCTTGCGGGTCAACTGGGTCAATGGCGCAGAAATTCGAGCAAAGTCTGAAACAAATCGCCGGTAGTAACCGGCCAATCCAAGAAAACTACGGACTTCTGCCACTGTGCTAGGTACCGGCCATATTTCAATGGCCACGATCTTCTGGGGATCCACTTCAACTCCCCCTCGGGTGATGATATGACCCAAGTACGAAATGCGATCGAGCCAGAACTCGTATTTACTGAACTTGGCATACAACTGGTGCTCTCTGAGAATCTGAAGAACAACTCTGAGGTGATGCTCATGCTCCGCTTCACTCTTGCTGTAGACCAGGATGTCGTCTAGGAATACAATCACGAACTGATCCAAATAAGGCATAAAGATGCGATTCATGAGGTCCATGAATACAGCCGGCGCATTGGTTGCTCCAAATGGCATCACAAGGAACTCCCAATGCCCATATCTAGATCTGAAAGCTGTCTTCGGGATGTCCTGCTCTCTGACTCTGATCTGATGGTATCCTTAGCGCAAGTCGATCTTCGAAAATACTGACGCCCCTCTGAGTTGATCAAACAAGTCATCTATCCTCGGAAGAGGGTATCTGTTCTTGATTGTCACCGAGTTCAAGGTACGATAATCAACACACAATCTGGATGTACCATCCTTCTTTTTCACAAGAAGCATCGGGGCTCCCCAAGGTGATCCACTAGCACGAATGAATCCCTTGGTTCTAAGTTCTTCAATCATCTTGTACAATATCTCTAGCTCTGATGGCGCCATCCTGTAGACTCTCTCTGACACTGGGGCTGTTCCGGGAATCAAGTCGATGGTAAACTCGATCTCTCGTTCTGGCGGCATCCCTGTAAGCTCTTCTGGGAAAACATCTGGAAACTCTTCGACTATCCGAGGTAACTGCACTGCTGCTACTGCCATCCGCAATACTGAAGGAGAAGGTTCAACTTCGCCTCGGGAGAAGGAAAACTCCGGCTCGCCTGGAATGCTAAAAATAACCCTGCCAATGTAGCAGTCTATCCTAGCATACTGGTCCCTCAACCAATCCATCCCTAAGACCACATCATAATCGGCCATCGGGAACTCTATTAATCTAGCGGGGAATTCTCTACCGCTAACTACGATCCGACACGAGGAAAACACTCTATCTACTCCCACAAGTCCGTTACCAGTAAGTATATTGAGCCTTACTGATAATGACTCGGGCTCCAGTCCTACCCGTGTCGCAAATCGTGCAGACATAAATGAATGCGAGGCACCAGAATCAAATAATACTGAAGCTGGAAAGGTGTTGACGAGAATAGTACCTGCTACCACCTCGCCTGGTGCTATTCCTTCTTCTCCCATGGTCAAAGCCAGCACTTGACCATGTCCTCTGGGTGCGGGTCCCCTCTGCTGAAAATTCCTCTGCCTGCTCTGGATCAGGGCTTGGGCTTGGGCATACTGCTGCGGCCTCTGCTGCTGGAATGCCTGGGCCTGCGTCGGCAATGGCCTCGAGAACGGGTACTGCAGCTGCTGCTGCTGCTGGATTGGTGCTGGTCCTCTAACTGAAGGACTAGAGAAGGCGGATGAACTCCCTCTGTTCGGGCAATTCCCAACCCTGTGGTCCGGGGCACCACAAACCAAGCACAAATCCTGTGCTCTGCGACACTCTGACACCACATGTCCTGGCTTCCCGCAGTGTGAACATCCCACTGCGGAAGACTGCTTCTGCTTTTGCTGCTGAGGGTGCGTCGGGGTGGAATGCTGAACCGACGTCACTGAGGCCGCCCGCCTCGGAGCTCCAATGGTCAAAGTCCTGGCTGCCGGGGCTGGTGCTGAAGACTGATTCATCTGGCCGTGAGATCGCTTCCGACCTCCGGTCCTATCCACGATCCTCTGGGAGGTATACTCATGCCTCCGGGCTGCTCTCAACACTGCATCAAAAGTCTGATGCTCAAACTGCTCTACTGCCAAAATTGATTTTGAAAATTGGAATATTTTCTGAATTGCAACTTCTGATACAACTCTTCTGAACCAAAACTCTAGATTGAAACATAATTGTACTGGCTTTGGCTAAAGAGTGGTATATGCTAAATTTGAAAACTTTTGCTCGAGATAAACACGTAAAGTGATAGAGAAAAGAGAATTAATGAGTGATTTGAAATGGTGAGAATTCTCCTCTATTTATAATGTTTTGGTTGACCGAACTCGGACAAAGTTCGGCCATAGTTCGGATGCATGAATCTTACAAACGAACGTTGTATGCAGATTTGGTGGGAACTGGTTTTTGAATTTACCTAGACCCAACTCGGGCCGAACTCGGTCAGAGTTCTGTCAGGGTCAGAACACTGTGAATGGGCCAAATTTGCATAGGCTTTGGGATTTTTGAAATTATGGAATTTTTGGATTACATAGGTAGGCTTATTTGGATATGTGGACTGAGAATAACCTAAGCCAGTATTAATCCTTATCAATCTCATAAGTATTTCCTAGACTCAAATAAAATTGAAAAATACAGAATAAAATATAAAAGTCTTTGTTTGGATTCCAATGCGATATTATTCTTGATGATAATGCGATGTCTGAACTTGAAGTAGTAGGATATAGATGCAGTAGACGTTCTTCTTCTTTGAAACCTGCAAACCTGTAACAGTTTGTATATTTTGCGTATCGACCAAATTTATCGTTGATTATCAAAATCAGGTGTGATCATTAACCAATGGGTCAATACGTATCATGATACGCCATGATACGTATAGGTAGATTTAGTAAATTGGGTGTATACCTGTTTTCTTTTGTCCAAAACAGCCCAAATTTTTCATAGTATTCATCATCGTTTTTAGGAGCCATAACAGCTTAGAAATGTCATAACTCCTAACTCAGGACTCCGATTAATCTTTCATTTTTTAAAGAACTATTTTGAAGTTAGCTTTCTAAATATACTAATTGATAGGCCAAATTCGTTCTGGAACTTTCTATAAAACCGTTTGAGTGTTAGGTGTCCGAAAGACGAACGCGTTTCGGTGTTTCCGCGATTGTGGAAGCTTTTAGACACGAAAATACGATCCGTTTGAAGTTTTGAAAAGTTGATGTGAAGGCTACAACATAATTTAACCCTACAATTTATTGAATAGGTTTAATAGGTGCAGTATTGGTTACAAGTTGTCACGCCCCAGAACCAGAATACTGGAGAGCGGGGGCAGGCATAGCCAGCTACATATAATGAGATGGAATCCACGTCACTATACGGTCACGGCTGTCTAGATATATGAGGGTTTAACTACAAGCCATCAGTCTCCTATGGTCATGAACAAGCCTATTGTCTCAATCACAAGCAAGTAATAGTAGTTACAAGATGTCAGAGCACCAAATATATAATAGCAAGGCGTCCCATACATTACATATTGGATGATCATGAAGCTAGTCGTACAAAATGTCAGGACTAGCAAGAGTTCAGTCATACATGATCAACCCTAGGATCTGTCAATCATGTTACAGCCCGTAGGCAGACAGTAAAAAAGGGCAATCGAGCTAACACGTGCTCGTCGGCTAAACGCCTCAAAAGAATAATTTTACAATAAAGTGGGAGGACAAAAAGAAACCCACTCGTTGCCAGGGTTACGCCTGGTGGTCACCATCTGGCTGGATAGTAGGTAGATCCTCTGGTGCTGCTCCGATATCTGGCCACACAAAACCAGCTGGGTCAGACCCCAGAAAGAGCAAGTGCCACAAAGGAGGCTTCACTTAGGAACTAAAACCAGCATATCACAATAGAATAATAAAGATAAATAATAATTAAAGAACTGATAATAATAGAGATAACAACAGTAAACTGAGTACGAGGAAACCATTCAAGTAGCCAGGTCACAACCCTTAAACCAAACAAGGACCGGGGTTGCAGCCCTTCACCTGAATAGAAACCCGTCTCAAATACTATTGGTACAATGAGGACAATAAACGAAGAGAGGACACAGAACTGCTCCGGGAGCCAGGTTACAACCCTTAAACCAAACAAGGACCGGGGTTGTAACCCTTCGCCTGAACAGAACTGGACCCCTGATCTTTATTGTTAATGTCGGTATAAATAATCACGATATTGAAGTAAGGTAAAACATGACAAGCATGACACGGGGAGCAATAAGACAATAAACGAGGAGAGGACACAGAACTGCTCCGGGAGCCAGGTTACAACCCTTAAACCAAACAAGGACTGGGGTTGTAACCCTTCGCCTGAACAGAACTGGACCCCTGATCTTTATTGTTAATGTCGGTATAAATAATCACGATATTGAAGTAAGGTAAAACATGACAAGCATGACACGGGGAGCAATAAGACAATAAACGAGGAGAGGACACAGAACTGCTCCGGGAGCCAGGTTATAACCCTTAAACCAAAGAAGGACCGGGGTTGTAACCCTTCGCCTGAACAGAACTGGACCCCTGATCTTTATTATTAATGCAGGCACAATAAGCAGGACGATATATGATAGGATAACCATGGAACTATTCAGATAGCCAAGTTACAACCCTTAAACCAAACAAGGACCGGGGTTGTAACCCTTCACCTGAACAGAACTTGGTGTCCCATCATTTATCGATACGAGAAATCATGTCCTGATACAATCTTGTACAGGATCAGGATAAGACTAAGCTGGAATAAACTTCATCCAATCAATCACGGCCAATCAAGAGTACGGCTTGATACTTTTAACTAACTAGGGTTATCACAGGCCTAGTTACTTACAAGATGCAATGAGATTATCCCAACAGCCACAAGCCCTGCAGACCATCCGGTTATCCGGGTCGAATGTCCGTTTATGAAGGGTGCACCACATGACTGTGTGCTGAAAATGTGCCCTACTCGTCGGTAGGCTACAAGTCCACTTAATGCGCCCAGATAACGGGATTGCCTGTAGCTGGGAATCTCTTCATGACTACTGAATCATTCTAGTTAATTAGCCTTAGTCAATTTCAGTAGGTAACCCTGACCGTGGTACTCAGGGATCCCCATCCTAGACATGATGCAAGACAGTACCAGTTTATTTGTACAAACGCAATCGCCCACGGTGTCCAGGTCAGTCATACTTGTCATGTCAGGCTAGCTGTCATAACAGCATGTCGAGACATATCATGCCAGTTTACTTGTCAAGAGTGCGCCACAGTGGACCACTATCGTGTTCTATTCTCACATTATCATAAATGGGAGAAACTTGCACAAAACAACTAGTGACATATTCTTGAAGCCAAGGAAAAGATATACAACTATGACGTTGGGAGTTGGGAGAATTTCTGACCACAAATCATGCAAATAAGACATAGAATAGCCAAAACAGGCACTATGCGGCCTATTCTGCGACATGCGGCTCATGCGGCTCAACAGCGACATCATATGCGCCAACTGCGACATGCGCCAACAGCGACATCATATGTGCCAACTGCAACATGCGCCAACAGCGACATCATATGTGCCAACTGCGACATGCACCAACAGCGACATCAATGTGCCAACTGCGACATGTGCCTCATGTGGCTCATGCGGCTCAACAGCGACATCATATGCGCCAACTGCGACATGCGCCAACAGCGACATCATATGTGCCAACTGCGACATGCGCCTACAGCGACATCATATTCGTCAACTGCGACATGCGCCAACAGCGACATCATATGCGTCAACTGCGACATGCGCCAACAGCGACATCATATTCGTCAACTGCGACATGCGTCAACAGAGACATCATATGCGCCAACTGCGACATGCGCCAACAGCGACATCATATTCGTCAACTGCACATGCGTCAACAGAGACATCATATGCGCCAACTGCGACATGCGCCAACAGCGACATCATATTCGTCAACTGCGACATGCGTCAACAGAGACATCATATGCGCCAACTGCGACATGATATGCGGCTACCGCGACATGCGCTTCATTGCAACATGCGCCTTCTGCGACATGCGCCTTCTGCGACATGCTGTTCATGCTGCAGATGAACATAGAAATGACCAGAAATTGTTTTGGCCATAACTTTCTCATCCGAAGTCGAAATCTAGCGAAACAAAAGCCAAAACTGCATGAAATTGAATTATCTACAACATGAAACAATCAAAATATGAAAATAATGAAGTTTGGTAGATCAAAACCCAAGAAATCCGAAAATAATATAAACTTAGATCTACAAGAAAATATCCATCAAAATGGAAAATGCCAAGTTCTAAAGAGGCTTGGAATCAAGTAAGGAAGAGAATGGAACAATAAAACTTGAGATCCATCATGAAGCAAGTTTGTACTTGCCTAAGCTCTCTCTCTCTTTCTCCTGGTGGTTGAAGAAGTTATGATAGGGAAGAAGAAGAATAATGAAGAGAGAGAAAGGGGAATGGGTTAATAAAGGGTAGTGGTGGTGGTAGGTAGGGGTTTTCTTTTGGTTCATGATGAACCCAAAAGCAAACCAAACCAAGCTAAGCCGAACCAAGCTAAGCCACAACCAATGACATGCCAAAATAACCATGCAGAAAAATATGCAATACGAGTCAAGAATACGTACACGTATACCAAGATACGTAATACGAACCACAGGCATTACACAAGTAGAGAACTAACTATACGACATAGGCATTTTATGTATCCTATATATGAGCCTAGGTAGAATGTATATCAAGTGAGTGTTGGTATCATAGGCTGTTAAGAATATATATATATATATATATATATATATATATATATATATATATATATATATATATATATATATATATATATATATATGGATGGAAGCGGATCAAAAGCCCCCCTTAGAAAACCCCCTAAAAACTCCCTCACTCTCATCCGTAATTTAATGTTAATATTAATATTAATATTAATGTTAATGTTAATATTAATATTAATATTAACATTAAATACTAAACTTAACATAAAACTTAACATTAAAATTAATATTAACATTAACATTAATATAAAAATAAAAATAAAAATTAACATTAATATTAACATTAAATTACGGATGAGAGTGAGGGGATTTTTAGGGAATTTTATAAGGGGGCCTTTTGATCCGCTCCATATATATATATATATATATATATATATATATATATATATATATATATTATTGTTAGATAATATGTGTTAGTTTGTTTGTGTTAGTGTTGATACAAGTGCTTATCAAGTGAGCCAAGTATAGATAAGTTATGTGTTAAGGTATTAGAGTTTGGGACAAGGTACTAGTGTGATTTGGATAGCATGAGGATATTGGTATCATGACACTCAAGTATCACGACTGAGGGTAAGTGAGTATTCGAGCTTGAGTAAGGTATCCCTACTTGATATCAAGTATTAGTATTAGAGTTAGTTTGGTAAGTATTTTTACTATAAGAAAAATATCCTGTTATAACGCTTGAAAAGAAGCTATTACAACGGTTCATATATAAGCGTTACATGATTTCAGCAACACCACATAATATGACGAATTTGAAGAATTTTTGGCCTATTATAACGTTTTTTTAATATAAACGTTATATATTGCTCATACATTTATAACATCTCTATTCACTTGGGTTATAAATTTTTTACAAAAACCTATTTGTCAAACCGCGTGCCCGCTCACTTTTCTAATTTTTCCCGATCAAGAAAACCCTCCCCTTCTGTGCGCCTCTCTTTCCCCGCGCCTCTCTCTCCCCTTCTCGGTTTTTTCAGGTCCCCCCTCACTCCTTCACCAACTCCTTCTCATCTCCTTCTTGTCGGCGAGCTGACCGCAGACCCCCACTGCTTCGGTCATCTTCTCGTCGACGACCAGAGCCGACAGCATCGACGATCATCCATCGTTAGCCGACAACAATGAAAATTGGCCATCGTCAGAGCCAAAGCTTCCCCTGTCTGTGACAAAGCCTCTACTGCGACGATGATATTTTGTCCTAATTTTTGCCCTAATTTTGGTTTTGCCCTAATTTTTGCCACTGGGTTCGATATGAGGGACACCTCGTGGTGCAGTCGGCTTCATACGCGTTCGACGATGAGACACCTGGTGCGCCCATTGTTGAAGGAATTGGTGGAGGATATTACCGAGAGAAGACAGGCCAAGCTTTGGTGGTCCTTTCCCGATTACAGTACAGAAAACTGCACAGATTGCGAGCTCGGAGGGAAGACTTGCGGATTTAGTTGGGAGAGAAATGTTAGCTTCTTCTTGTTAAAGAATCTTAGTCACAGTAAGAGTTTTTCAATCCCATTTCATTCCATGTTATTTTGTACATAAGAATATGTTACTAGTCAGAATCAGTATAGATCTTTTATCATACAACAGTATAGTAACTCGCTAATTAGTATAACTATACCGAGTGAGTTCTGACTTCTCTTGTTAATGCTGGTGAGTGATGGAACGACCAATTATTCATCAAACATAAGCTATTAAAGAAAGAACTAGGTAGACCAATTCACTTCTGCGGCCTGGTATTAATTGTGACAACAACACATTTAAACACTAAACTAGCACTTAAAAAATTTCCTCCCTTTTTGTGGACAACGTAGAGAGGTTTTCTATGTATATTATTGGCGTTTGTGTGTGAATTTTTGTGTTCGACTATATGTGTTGTTCGGTAACCTAGCTCTTTGGTACTGGGAGGAACAGGGATTAGGGTTGTTAGTTCCAATAATATGTAATAATCAAACAATGTACCAGGAAACAAAAAAAAAAAAACCGAAAAAGAAATCGAAGAACGATTTGATGGAGAGAAATGAGAAGCTGAGTTCTTGCTGTGTTACTGCATGCTTTATCCTCCTGTTGCAAACTCTTAACATGGCTTGCTCAATGCCTACAGCTAAAACTTATCAGTCAAGCCCACAACATCAAATGCTAGAAATGGTGTCATCTTAAGTTCCAAGTTATCATACCAGACAAATTAAGTCCTAATTATGCTCAATGTTTCAATGCAATCAGAATCCTTTTTCAGTTTTCAGAATTTGCGTTCTAGTGCAGATATGCTAATAACCATAGTCGACAGTTTACTTTCATTGCTGATCGAAGAGGAAGGCATAGACTTAGAGATTAGTGTACTTGCATTTGGATTAAACGAATTATCTTCTTCATGCTTTAACGAATTATCTGCTTGCCTTCAATTGATGTCATTCTGGTTGTACCTTACATCTTGAAGATTGCTTTATCAGTAAGTAGGGTCGAGTTTTTATTTTATATTTATTTTTCCATCCTCTGACAAGTATGACTCCTCCGACTAAAAGGCCCTCCTCAATGGCGGTAACGAGGTCACCTACATCCTCTGAGAGATGCCCAAACTGGTAAAGATTGCATCCTTAGTGTTATAGAAAGTGACATGTGTGGTTGTTTTTCCTGTTTGTGACGTAGACATTTTGTCGAGCAGCTGGAGGACATGGACTTGGACGAGGCGTCAGAGGTCGCGGCGATGGGGATCGTAGTGCAATGGCTATATTTAGATGCTTAATGCCCCTATAACTTTGGCTCATGTAATATAACTTAGCAACTTGCAACATCAACATCATTTTTTGCCGCGAGACGTAATACAACATGGCACAGACACGGCGGTACATCATCTATTTTGTATCCCGTGTCCAAGCCGGGTGTGTAAGCCCACAAATTAACTGCTACTTCTGGTTCAATAGAGCCATGATCTCAATCCTATGAGTTGGAAAAAGTTGTAGAGGCTTTAGTTAGCTACATTCAAATGCAGAATACAGTTTCTGATATGCCTTGTTGCAGGTTGTTACTAGCACAATAAATGATAAATTATGTTCGGATGATTGCTCCCATCTCTAGCACTAGATCTTTCTCTAGATTCTATGATTCAAATTTGTAGTAGTACACAAAGTAATTGATTTGTGTATTGAAATCATTGGTTTGTTTGTCAATTGTGCAGGTAGCATTCAGGACAAAGGTCTTCCATCCAAATATTAACAGCAATGGGAGCATTTGCCTTGACATTTTAAAGGAGCAATGGAGTCCTGCATTAACAATTTCAAAGGTTAGATTATTATTCCATTTATGGACATTAGTCAAACTTGCTAGGGTTTTCATTCTCCACCATGTTATGCTCTTCTAGTGGACAATGCACATGGGGAAAACATACGCTTCATTGAACATTTTCCCTTAATCATTTTTTTTTGTTAGTGGACATTTTTCCCTTAATCGTTTTTTTTTGTTAGTGGACATTTTCCCTTAATCGTTTTTTTTTGGTTAGTGGACATGACTAGATATCTTCCCATTGCTAATTTTTTTTATTTTGGGACAATTCAAATTGCAATTTAGTAGTTTGTTTGAATTTTAGTAAGGGCAATCGGCCAAATCATGCTTGAAACCATGTATGCCCGAGTCTGATTGTTTTTAGATTTGTGGTTTGTACCTACTTTTTCTTGTATTTGATTCACTTAACCGACCAGGTTAAGTCTTCAATACAGACCACATTTATGGTATGTTCTAAATGTTAGGCTCAAATTTAGCTCGATGCTTGTATCTTTTGTTAATTATCTTGTCAACTAAAAATTTATTTCACAAAGTAAAACACAATGAGGTAATTTTTCCTTGTATATAATTTTTAGTCTCATTTTGTAGTACTAAATCAGTTAACTTCTTGCTCTCTGTGTACTGCTTTCACAAAATAATACCCCATTGATTCTATCTGCATATTTGTCCGCTGTCTCGACAATCACTTGTATCAAAAATTGTTGGAAGAGGGTTCAAAGTTTGATATTTTGTGGGTTTTTTCCGCAAAGATTGCCACATTCAGTACTCAAATGATGATTTTCAAAGTGGCCAATTGTTGTTCTGATTGCCCAGAGCTCGTTTTCGGCAAACATACAATTGTAATTGGTTTCCAGAAACGATTCTTGATCATAAACTACATCAATTGTTACAGGATATATTTCCACTCAAAGTTTGTTTTCCCTGTAATTACTGCATTGTCTCTTGGTTCTTGGCTTTCCACGTTTGTAAGCCCGGGACTTCTTTCCGCATTTACTGGTATATAGTTTTTCAATGAAATCCGACAATGACAGTGATCTACCTTGTCTTTAATGGTTACCAAGTCTTATGGTGTGCTATATTACAAAGCCAACATTCTTGAGGATGCAACTCATCAAGTTAGGTCAGATTATGTTTTGCATTATTCTGTCTTAGTTCTTATTAAGTATTGGCAAGAACTGATTAATGAGACAAACTATGTATGCCTTTTTCCAGTAAAATTACAGCACCAGAATTCTATAGGTCATTTGTCAGTAGTTTTAGACGTGGAGCTAAAGTTTGGCATTACTCAAGTTATAGAGGAGCTTCACCGACACATTTAAAATTACACAGCAACTCGTACACGTGCATGCATAGAAATTCATTTGTCTCGCATTTATGTACATACAAGTGCTTACATCTCACAAACACACACACACACACACACACACACACACACACACACACACACACACACAAGCACTCATATATATTGCATGTGTTATTAGAAGAAGGAAAAGAAAAAAATAACAACTCTGAATTTTAAGTTTTCTTACAAGTTGATCCCTCAAATGTGTATAATGTGTATAAATTCTTGTGTTTCGAATTTCCAGCTAGTATCATTATTCCTGGTTTCTTAATATTATCAAGCACTTGTTAGTTTTCCTTGAGATGGATCAATTATGTGGTCAGTCTCTCTCAGTTGTTTGTTCCTCACAGCATAAAGATGTTAGGTTGTTCACGTGTGCTGATAAGTGTACTTTTATGGTGGTCCAATAAGTCGGTACCTATTTTTGAAACATAATTTTTTCTTCCTCTCAATGGAGTTTGGTTGAGAGATTCAACAGACAGCCCCATGCTTCATTACTTTGTGAACTAAATCTGTGGCCATTCTTTTGAGTAAAAGAAACAGAGCCTCCTGCTGCTGAAGACCCAATTAGTCCTTTCCTTTGTGAACTAATGATGCATTTGATATATTTAATTTTCAATGGACAAAATGGCATTTTTAGATATTTGTCAGTCTTTTGCCATCTTTTCTGCCATGAATACCTGAATATTAATACCAATTTACCATCACACCATAGGTTGTTATGACAAGGGGGCTCATACTTTAAATATGATGGAAGAAACATCTTCCTTTAGCTATTTATGGGTCTTTTGCTACCATTTTTTGACACAAATACTTAAACTATTAGTACCTTGGATAGGCATAAATTAGAGTATTGTAAAAATATATACAAGATTTAATTGATTACAGGCGTCATTTTTTTTGTACTCAGTGTTGGAATGGAGGGGGAGGAGCAGGTGGAGAAGGGGATGGTATTGCAACAAAAACAATCATGCTTTGATACATGCACCCATGGTTGTAGATTTTGTGTTGTCAAAACAAGTAGAACTCCACCACCTCCAGACCCTATGGAGCCTGACAACACCGCTATAGCAATTGCAAGTGGGGGTTAGGCCTTTTTACTGTCACTAGTAATTTTGTTATAAGTTATGATAGTAAGCTTGGGATGGAAGCCCCAACACAAGTTATGTGAAATGTTTTTATACTTTTGAATGTCCGGTTATTTTTTAACTTCATATTGCTAATTAGATCTTTAAAATTGTTGTTACAAGATGTTGGTTCGTATTTATTTCATTAGAAGTTTTAAGTTGGACATCATAAATCTTCAATTCATCTTCCTGTAACTGATTGCATACTCTTTTTTGTTTCACTTTTTGACAGTGTTGACTATATTGTATTCACAAGTATTGATCATAATGATACCTGATGGTGGAAGTGGTCACTTCGCAAAGACAAACAGTTTTATGAAGGTTCAGATATCCTTTGACATAAAATTCGTAGTGAATGAAAATAAATAATGTAACTATTTTCTTTGAGGTTCTTTCTCATATAGTTTCATGTGTGGTGCATGAAGGTTCAGATATCCCTTGTTTCTGAATTCATTTTGTGTATTGTTACATGAGATTTGAAGGGTTTTATTACCTACTCTGAAACCATGGCCTACATATATAGATATCAATCTACATTCTCCTATTGGTTTTGATATCATATTTCCTGGTATGATAAGCTATTCTATAGTTATGGGTTTGGATCTTCCAGTGCACCAAACTACATAGAAGCTCTATACTGCCATACGTGGAAATGAGAAGGTATTGTTCTATAAAGGGTTTTGATATCATATTTCATGGTATGAAAAGGTTTTGATATCATACTTCCTGGTATGCTTGTATTTTAGTTTTGTTTAAAAAATATCATATACGGTGATTAGATGACTTGCTTATTATAGATTTAATATTGATTGCAATTTTCACTATTAGTCTGAAGGCGTCAGTTTGCTTCTTCCTTTGGATTTTATTGCCACTTGTAGCTAATAAATAGGATCTGGTCCTTTATATGTAAGTTTGTTTTGTGTTGTTGATCTAATATATTCTTATAAGTGTGTTCTTTCTCATTCCATTCACATGTACAAGACAATCGGGATAACGCTAGTGCAAGGATTCCTTTTGAGTATGGTCTTCTCATATTAACTGAGTAATATGTTGCTATATTGTGCTATGATAATACTTCATATGGTGCTTGCAGTTTCGAAGGATGTCAACCGTTCGTGCTGATGAAGCCAAAGGAAGCTACATACTAAGTTTTGAGGGTGCCCTTAAAAAAAGAAAAATTAAGATGTATACATGTATTTGGATTTTTTTTTTTGAAAAAATGTAATTAAGATAGTGATATTATGTACATTTGGAATATGATATTTTAATTCAAAAGTAATGTTTCAAATGTTTGTTTAATTTATGTTGTTTGGTTCTAAATGAATGTTTTATGAAACGGTCAATATTGACCGTTGCTTTTTATAACACTTTAACAGGTGATATATATATATATATATATATATATATATATATATATATATATATATATATATATATATATGGAAGCGGATCAAAAGTCCTCCTTAGAAAACCTCCTAAAAACTCCCCCCACTCTAAATCGTAATATTAATATTAATATTAATATTAATATTAATGTTAATATTAATATTAATGTTAATGTTAATATTAAATGTTTTTTATTTTATATTAATTTTAATGTTAATGTTAATATTAATGTTAATGTTAATGTTAATATTAATTTTAATGTTAACTTTAATGTTAATTTTAGTATTTAATGTTAATATTAACATTAATATTAACATTAACATTAATATTAACATTAATATTAACATTAAATTAAATTACGGATTAGAGTGAGGGGAGTTTTTAGGGGGTTTTCTAAGGGGGGCTTTTGATCCGCTTCCTATATATATATATATATATATATATATATATATATATATATATATATATATATATATATATATATATATATATATATATATTTAAAAAAAAAATATATATATATATATATATATATATATATATATATATATATTTGTAAACTAGTATCGACCACACACACACACACACACAATATATATATATATATATATATATATATATATATATATATATATATATATATATATATATAACGCTTTGAAAAGAAGGTGTTATATATATGGTCATATTTATAATGTTTTAGAAATTTAGTGCTATATATAGGTGTATTATTTATAACATTTTTAGGGCAAATGGGCAAATGTGTTATATATGAAGAGACCATTTATAACGGTTTTAGAAAATATTTTTAACACTGGTTTTTATTACGGTCGCAGGCTTATAAAAAATCGTTATAAAATGTCATTTATGACAGCTTTTAGCCGTCATAAAAAGGTATTTTTGTTATAGTGTTTGGAGGATACGGTATTGGTCAAGATACTAAGATATTGGTTATTAGAACTAAATAATGGATAATATCAAGATGTCAAGTGCCAAGAGTAGGGCGAGTATCATGGATGTAAGATAACTGTAGATTATGTTCATAGGTTAGTATCTTGGGAGTTGGTATCATATGATACTTAATGTGGTACCATGGTACCATATAGAAACAAGTGGAATATGTGTGGGATAAAGTGAATGTAGTATCCTAGGATGTATCAAGGTATTTAGAATACCAACATACAAAAATATTAGAACTAGTATGGGGTAATACTACGATACTAGATAAGGTTACGATATTAGGTATTGGATGTCACGAACCTCACCCGGATACCGGGCACAGGTACGTGGGCTACGCCCAACCTACATCGCAGTATCGACGGTAGAGCGCTGTCAAGTACCCAGCAATATCTCAACATCTAAATGAACTACAATAACAATATTTACTCAAATCAAAAACAACTAAGCAAGATATAAAATATGAAAGATATCAAATACACTGAAACAACTAGAGTCCACAATGATCATAAAAGACAAGAATGTATCGTAGACAAATCCGATAACGAAAATAATCTAAATAAGGAAGTAATGGCCTAGAGCTCTTAGGAGTCAACTCACGGTCCATGCAACATCGAGATTTGTCTCAGCTAGCATCGTCATGTAGTCCAAGTATGTGGGGGCTTAACAACTCCTAAAATATGGTTATCTAGTCAGAATTGGAGCGAAGTACATAAAAAAACAACAATTTCATTAAATTGACAAAAACTATAAATAACAGGAAGCAATAAAATACATGATGGATAAGTAGAACTGAAAGCAGGAAAATCATGTGAGCATGTCATGGTAATAATATACTGTAAGTAATCAGGAGTACAGGGTAACAACATAAAATAATCTGGAATAAAACATGTACTACTACTAGACAGTGCCTTGAGATATTAGTTTATTATATAATCGGCTTGGGACTAGGATCAGATTATCCATATGATCGACTATGCACAAGAACAAGCACAGGTAAATTTGGAAATCAGGCCGGCCATACATGGAAGCTATGCACAAGTACAAGTAAGGCCAGACTAAACCCTCCATGTGGCAAGGGTGAGCTATGCACAAGTAAGTAGGGGTATGATCACATAATCTCCTAATATCTCTCCATCTCCCGATTAGTATAATGGATCCAATCATGGCACGTTACGACACAATATTCTCTAAGAGGATAGCAAATCTCTTAGGAATCGGTGTCCATACAAGTACAAGAACAATAATCAAGAACATGTCATGTACCAGCATACCAGGATAACCAGGAATAACATCTCATGATGGGATCCAAGCTATACCAATCCGTGTACTCTTGTGTCAGGTATCAAGCATAATACTACAAACTGATATCATAGAGACAATCAAGGTAATAAAAACTATCAGAGAATGTACTCGCCTCAATTTGGTTGGAGTCGACGTGTGCGACACGAACGTTTCGACACGGAATAGGTACGATACTATGCTCCATAAGATGGTCCCAAACGACGGTACAAGCAGCTCCATTGGGTCCATAATAGTCCAAATAGTTTAGTTTGGCAGATGGAAGTCCAAAATCAGAGTTCGGTACGATAATCGAATTCAAGGAATAGAAAATGACTATATTAGTCGTGATTATTGATTTAAGGGAAAACAACTAAATACATATAAGTAAATTTTGGAAATCATATTATAATGTCTAGAACTATATTTGTACTATCAAAGTATTTTTAGACCATATTTAAAACCAGAAAAGCCATTTTGTACTAAGACTCCCATTTTGTCAAATGTAGAATTTTAGATCAAAACTTGATAATATTATTCAGAATAAATATCCAAAATAGATAATAACTTTAAAACATTAATAATAATAATAATAATAATAATAATAATAATAATAATAATAACACATCATATACATTTATATACTTGTACAATATATATATATACTTATACAACTCAGAGTAATAAAAATCCTTATTATAAAATAATAACCAATAGATATTTATATTGGAAACTAAAATCAATCAAAAATATTTGAAGTAAATATTTTGAAATATAATAAATCACCATAAACCTTTAATTTTTGGTAAATATAGTTTTACTTAGAAGAAATATTATTTTAGCTATCTAAATTGAAATAGGAGTTAGAATAAACAATAAATAATACTTTTCAGACTCATTTTATGTAACAAAATATCCTACTCATAGTTAGCATACTGCACATAGAATAATATGTATCCATCTATACATAAGGACTTAATTCCATATAGTATAACCGACTGTTATTAATAATATAAAATGGAATAAAATAATTTAAAAGAAAAATAAAACTCAGATTAAAACAACAAGGCTCATATATCACCAAAAATTCGAAAGGAAGAAAGAGAGCTGTTGCTCTCAATTTCCAAATCCCTAATAAGAAGGGTGCTGCTTTACTCATTTCTTATTCCAAAAATAACCTAACTCCCTATCATAAATATTAAGAGAGAGAGAGAGAGAGAGAAAGGGGAAAATGGTCAGCTCATCATTCATTACTAAAGAAATTTCGAATATGAGTTAGGGGTGTTATGCTCATTCTTTCACTCATCTCAATTTAAAACGAATGAGGCTTCTCTCCATCCATCACTCATTCATTCAATTCATTTCAAACTGACCCAATCCCTAAACGAAGGAGAGAAGGAATGTGGAAGAGAGAAAATAGAGAAAGGCTCAAAGTGGGGGGCTACGGCGGCGGAGCGTGGTGCTGGGGTCGTCGGCCTCCAGCGCGCTGGCGGCGCACAGAGATGCCAGATCTGGGTGCTTAGACAGTGACACGGCCAGATCTGGCGGCAGTACGTAGGTGCTGTTGGCTCACGCCGGCGAAATGGATCTGTTGGCGCGGAACGGACGTGGGAAAGACGGAGGCGGCGTATGGGGAACGAGGCGCTGACGGACCTGCGGCCATGCGAAGCTCTGGACGACAAGGGACGGGCTGGGCTATGGCGATGAGGGCGGCAACGGCGTTCCTGATCTGGGAACGGTGACGTTCAGACCTGGAGGAGAAGGAGGGGGCTGCCACGGCGGAGGCGCACCCCCCATACGGCAGTGGCGACCCAAGTTCATGCGGAACAGTGCACGACGACAGACTGTAAGGTGGTGGCACGACGGTCAGGTCCTCCCTTCTTTCTATACTCTCTTTGTCTTATGGTGGATGGAGTTAGGTTAGCACGGTGGTGGTGATGGCAAGTGGCGCCTTGTGGCAGTGGTGGAAGTTGCGGCAGCACCAGGGTGTTGGCGGTATGGTGTATGGTAGTGGATCGGTGTTGCCGACGGTGGTGGTATTTGAATCGATAATGGTGGTCGGGACTGAGTGGTTTTGGTAGTAGTAGAGAGCGTGGTGGTGTTGGTGATGATGGCGGCACGCAAGTTGTGGCAGCAGGGGGTGGCAGGATCGGGGTTGCCAGAAGGAGATGGCTGTTGCGATAGGGGTGGCGGTCGACTATTGGTAGGGAGAATGGTGGCTGTATTTTTAAGGTTTTGGGATTTGTGCAAAATATTGGAGAAGTGTGCATATTTATAGGGTAGGAAGGGGAACCCTAAAGGAAATGTAAATGTTATAGGATTAGGAGAAAAAATAGTGGAAAACTAACATACTAACTCTAATTGCTAACTACTAACATCATTGCTATTCTTTATATTAACTAGTTAATTAATGCTAATAAATCACTAGCTAATTATAAATTAGATATTAGTAGCAATAGTTAATTAGTAAATGAACATATTTATCATAACTCCATAAGTATTTTTCTTATATAAAATAATATTTATACTTTAAAAGAAAACCCTATAATATAGACAACAATTTATTTAGGGGTAACTCCCACATAATATAGCTTTGCAAAGCCAAATGATCAAGTATAATATTGTCAGCATTATGATCGAAATATAATTCATATTAGAACCCACGATTTTCAATGATTTACAAAAATTCAAAAAAAAAAAGATAAATACAAAATTTTGGAAAATTCCAAGAATTTGGTTAACGGAGGTTACAAATCTACCATCCTTAAAGAAATTTTGTCCTCGAAATTTAAGGCTGGCAGGGAAATCGAAATACGATTATGAGTTTATTCAAAAGTTTAGGCACGATCAAAGAACGTTGAATTGACGCGATTACGATAATTAAATTCAAAATCCCTTAGGCATGACTAATAATTTTTGGTACGATAAAATTGTAGTATGAACAATTTTGTTCTGACACAATTTAGAAATAAATTCAAGTTTATTTAGTCACGATCTCGATCATGGCTAAGTGAATCAAAGGTGTAATCGAAATTCGAGTATAGAACGATCGGTAGTTTAGGTTTGATAAAAAAAGGCTCAAAGTCGCATATGTCCGATCAAGATGAAAATTTAACTATAACCAAAACAAAGTTTTGGCATGATCGAGATTCGAAGTCACAGTTTTGTAGGCACGATTTAGAAATAATCCCAAGTCATTAAGCATGAAGTCGCGACTAGAAAAAATCAAAATCATTTATTTACGATCAAGTTAGGATCTAGTCTAAGTATAGAATGAATTGTATGACCTAGGCTCGATAAGGTTAGATTAAATGTTATATAGGCACGATCACATACGAAAATGACGCATTTGGGCATCGCTAGGAATAATGACATGTTTGGCATAATCAATGACTAAGGAGCAAAACCACTTGATCATGAGCAAAATCAAGGCTTAAGAATCTTGGAATGACTAGAATCACTTAGGCACGATTTAGGATAGCGAGACGAAAAATTTAAAACCTAGTCATGATTAGGAATGAAATAGGAGCATGGTGACTAGAAGATCGAAATTTAGGCACGATAAAAATTTATTCCGACATGATCAAACTCAAATTATGACATGACAAGGTTCATAATTAAATCAGAGAGTTGTGATCAAGGACCAAAATTTCAGGCACGATTCAGAGGCAAAATTAATGCGTATAGTCATGATCGTTAAAATCATGATCATGGAACTCAAAGTCGTCTAATCGTGCCAGGTCATCTAGGCACGACCAACATGAAGAATAATAGCTAAACCAAATCATGATTAGCACAGAACTAGTCATTATTAAGAATTTAAATCGAAGGTTTACGCACGAGCGATAATGGTATTTAGATAAAAAATCAAAATTTTGTTGCGATCAAGGATAAGGTCAGTCTAATCCTTGATCCAAACAGTATTTAGATACATTAGAGATTATAATTGAAGTCTAGGTACGAGAAATAAAGGATTGAAATTGAAATCACGATCGGGTTTAAAGTCACTTGAGTATTGTCAATAATCAAGAATTTGGCACGATAAGGAAGATGACCAAAAGTCGACCGATCACGATCAAAGTAGATCAAAATTTAGCGATATTAAAACTTAAAGAATGATTCAAGGATAGGGAAAAATCAAATTCCTTTTACTAGGGTGGGAAAATCAAAGGTAGGATTTCATAGGGAGGTCAAGGTAATCATCTCACTCTGCTTCGTCTACTACTAGATTATCTGGTCATAATTTTCCAATTATGTCTTTAACTTACAAGTCCAGACATACCACTACAAAATAATGATCTCCAATCGTAAAAATTAACCCTTTATATGACTATTACCAAAAAAAAAAAATCAAATCTTCGGTCATAAAGATTGAACCTTTCTATAAACACTATAGGCTTGACCTTTATTCCAAGGCAGTGCCCATGAATCATACTCTTTGTTAGAACACCTCAATTTTTTTTAAACTTGTACTCCACCATCAACTTAATCATCTTGAAATCCAAATTCCTCCACCTTATCCTAAATTGGATTCGAAATCTCTAAATCATGTTTATAAAATATCCTTGATTATTCGTTCAAGTTATACCCCTCATATTACTCAAAGTGTGATACCATCATTACCATATAAAGATAATCAACCTCCACATTTTCTCCAACCTATACCTTCAATATTATCCTTCTTAAATTTTAAAAAATTTTCCACAAAGTCTCTAAATTTTTCTATAACTCAATTTTTTTTAGTGTTCTTCGGTTCTCAATCATTCTCCTACCAATCCCTTACTCCATCTCGTATCAGTAATAATCCCTAAAAATTATTTACATTCCTAAATTTGGTATCATAGCCTTAAAATAAAATATTTTGATAATTAGTAACCTACAATTATCCATGTTCTAAAAAACAAATCGACCTCGAATATCCTTGTCAGTTCTAAAATACATCTACGAAACATTACTGTTCTAACCATTAATATATATTCTAGTGCTCTTCTTACTCGATATCCTTCTACATTTTTTCCAAAATAATCCATACTTAAATAATTCTCTAGTGTAATCGTTTCTAAACTGATACTACCGGTCTCTTCTTGTATCTAATTTCAGTCATATCTTTCTTCCACTAATTCTATCTCAATGTCCAACATTTTATATTCCTACCAAGATTACCCGATGATAACAAATTTTGTCCCATTCGAGCTAGATGATTTATAATACTTTCTCGACCATTTCAAGTAAGAAGATACGAGAATTTAAAAGATTTCTAAGTGTAGCTAACAAATTTAGATATAAGATAGTTTGGTAGGTGTAAGTAGGACAGAGTAACCAAGACGAAGAAAATGATGATAAGACAAAATGATGATAGGAATTATTCTTGCTCATCTAGTCATAACGAAGTGAAGCAATTTAAGATATGATCTGATAACCATACACGTCTTCCTAAAATCATGTTGCTAGAATTTTTGTCATGCCAGTAAGTATAGCTGCATTAAACGATAGAGTCCATAACTAAGGTATATACTCTATAATCATGTTATCTATAATTCTCACCACGCCAGCCGGTATGGCTGCAAGAAAATCTAAATTCCATAATTAAGATAAGTATATCCAAAATCAGGCTATATGTCCTTATAATGCTAGCTAGTATGGCTGTGATAAACTCTAGACTATGTAACTAAAGCAGACATTTACCTTTCTCACTGTCCTTATCAAATATGTTATCAGAATATACCTTAGTTCAATCCATAAAATTTATCTCGATACAAAATCAAAGTTAACAACGAACACCAAGAATCAAATTCAACAACGAACCAAGGAAAAGTAAGGAAACAAGCAGAAACAGATTTTGAGGTAGGGTTTAGAGTGAGATTCTCAAGGGTCGTCCCAAAAGTACTATCTTGGTCAAAATTTGAAATTCTTTGAATATAGCCTAAAATAATCCTCAACCTTCATATATAAGATTGGATAATCATATTCTCTTCTCACGCTAAGTGGTATATAAGTTCAACTTCTACTTTCTAGTTCTCTTTGGGGTCCATAAAACTCATGCAAATGCAAGAATATGGTTTGATAACGGACAAACATTCAAAATCAGGACGAGCAAAGCAAGTGGGAATTGACTTAAAAAAGTTTTGAAGTAAGATTCTCAGGGGTCATTCCTGGAATCTATCAAGAGTTCCTAATATGTGATTGAGTACCGAAATCCTAAAATATTCCGTAACTCAAATCCTAATCGTAGGACAGGCTCACAATAGTACAACTAAGCCTAAATACTACTACGACTTCATATTAGTTGCAAAGACGGACTTGCATGAGCCACCATAAAAATGTGTCATGACCCGCACCCGGATATCGGGTACTGGTACGTGGGCCACAGCTAGCCTACATCGCAGTATCGACGGTAGAGCGCTGTCAAGTACCCAACAATATCTCAACAACTAAATGATCTATAATAACAATATGTACTCAAATCATAAACAACTAATAAAGATATGAAATATGAAAGATAGCAAATACACTGTAACAACTAGAGTCTACAATGATAATATAAGACAAGAATGTATCGAAGACAAATTCGATAACGAAAACAATCTAGATAAGAAAGTGATGGCCTAGAGCTCTCAGGACTGAACTCCTGGTCCATGGAACATCGAGATCTGTCTCAGCTAGCATCATCATGTAGTCCAAATATGTAGGAGCTTAACAACTCCTAAAATATGGTTATCCAGTCAGAATTAGAGAAAAGTACATAAACTAACAGTAGTTCCATTAAATTAACAAAAAATATAAATAACAGGAAGCAATAAAATACATGATAGATAAGTAGAACTGAAAGCAGGAAAATTAGTGAGCATGTCATGGTAATAATATACTGTAAGTAATCAGGAGTATAGGATAACAACAGAAAATAATCTGGAATAGAACATGTACTACTACTAGATAGTGCCTTGAGATATTATTTTATTATATAATCGACTTGGGACTAGGATCAGATTATCCATATGGTCGACTATGCACAAGAACAAGCACAGGTAAATTTGGAAATCAGGTCGGCCATACATGGAAGCTATACACAAGTACAAGTAAGGCCAGACTAAACCCTCCGTGTGGCGAGGGTGAGCTATGCACAAGTAAGTAGGGGTATAATCACATAATCTCCTAATATCTCTTCATCTCCCGATTAGTATAATGGATCCAATCATGGCACATTACGACACAATATTCTCTAAGAGGATAGCAAATCTCTTAGGAATCGGTGTCCATACAAGTACAAGAACAATAATCAAGAACATGTCATGTACCAGCATACCAGGATAACCAGGAATAACATCTCATGATGGGATCCAAGCTATACCAATCCGTGTACTCTCGTTTCAGGTATCAAGTATAACACTACAAACTAATATGATAGAGACTATCAAGGTAATAAAAACTATCAAAGAATGTACTCGCCTCAATTTGTTGGAGTCGACGTACGTGACACGAATGTGTCGACACGAAATAGGTACGATGTTATGCTCCACAAGATGGTCCCAAACGATGGTACAAGTGGCTCCATTGGGTCCAGAATAGTCTAAATAGTCTAGTTTGGTATATGGAAGTCCAAAATCAGAGTTCGGTACGATAATCGAATTCAAGGAATAGGAAATGACTATATTAGTCGTGATTAATAATTTAAGAGAAAATAACTAAATAAATATAAGTAATTTTTGGAAATCATATTATAATGTCTTGAACTATATTTGTATTATCAAAGTATTTTTAGACCATATTTAAAACTAGAAAAGCCATTTTATACTAAGAATCCCATTTTGTCAAATGTAGAATTTTAGATCGAAACTTCATAATATTATTTAGAATAAATATCCAAAATAGATAATACCTTTAGAACATTAATACTGATAATAATAATAATAATAATAATAATAATAATAATAATAATAATAATAATAATAATAATAATAATAATAATAATAATAACATAGCATATACATTTATATACTTGTATAATATATATATACACTTATACAGATCAGAGCAATAAAAATCCTTATTATAAAATGATAACCAATATATATTTATTTTGGAAACTAAAATCAATAAAAAACATTTGAAGTAAATATTTTGAAATATAATAAATCACCATAAACCTTTAATTTTTGGTAAGTATAATTTTACTTAGAAGAAATATTATTTTAGCTATCTAAATTGGAATAGGAGTTACAATAAACAATAAATAATACTTTCCAGACTTATTTTATGCAACAAAATATCCTACTAATAGTCAGCATACTGCACATAGAATAGTATGTACCCATCTATACATAAGGACTTAATTCCATATAGTATAACTCACTATTATTAATAATATAAAATGGAATAAAATAATTTAAAAGAAAACTAGAACTCAGATTAAAACAACAAGGCTCTCATATCACCAAAATTTTGAAAGGAAGAAAGAGAGCTGTTGCTCTCAATTTCCAAATCCCTAATAAGAAGGGTGCCGCTCTACTCATATCTTATTCCAAAAATAACCTAACTCCCTATCATAAATATCAATAGAGAGAGAAATGGGAAAATAGTCAACTCATCATTCATTACCAAATAAATTTCGAATAGGAGTTAGGGGTGTTTTGCTCATTCATTCACCCATCTCAATTTAAAACGAATGAGGCTTCTCTCCATCCATTACTCATTCATTCAATTCATTTCAAACTGACCCAATCCCTAAACGAAGGAGAGAAGGAAGGGGAAGGGAAAAAATGGAGAAAGGCTCATAGTGGGCGGGCTACGACGGCGGAGCGTGGCGCTGGGGTCGTCAGCCTCTAACGCGTTGGCGCGCGTGCGGAGATGCCAGATCTGGGATCCTAGACGGTGACACAGTCGGGTCTGGAGGCAGAGAATGGGTGCTGTTAGCTCATACTGGCGAAAGGGAGTAGCGCCGGCACGGAACGGATGCGGGAAGATGGAGGCGACATTTAGGGAACGAGGCACTGACGGACCTGCGGCGGTGCGAAGCTCTAGACGGTGAGGGGCGGGGCTGGGCTATGGCGATGAGGGCGGTGACAACGTTCCTGATCTAGGAATGGCGGCCTCCAGATCTGGAGGACAATGAGGGGACTCCCGCGGCGGAGGCACAGCCCCCATACAGCAGTGGCGACCAAGTTCATGTGGAACAGTGCACGATGGCAGACTGCATGGGTAGTGGTATGGCAGGAAATCGACGATCAGGTCCTCCCTTCTTTTTATACTCTCTTTGTGTTGTGGTGAATGGTATTGGGTTAGCATGATGGTAGTGACAGCGAGTGGTGCCTTGTGGCGGTGGTGGAAGTTGCGATAGCACTAGGGTTTTGGTGGTGTGGTATATGGTGGTGGATCGATGTTGCCGGCAGTGGTGGTGTTTGAATCAGTAATGGTGGTCGGGACTGAGTGGTTGTGGCAGTAGTGGAGAGAGTGGTGGTGTTGATGACGATGGCGGCGCACAAGTTGTGGCAGCAGGGGGTGGCAGGATCGGGGTTGCCAAAAGAAGATGGCAGTTGCGATGGGGGTGGTGGTCGACTATTGGTAGGAAGAATGGCGGTTGTGTTTGTATGTGTGTTTTTAGGGTTTTAGGATTTGTGCAAAATATTGGAGAAGTGTGCATATTTATAGGGTAGGAAGGGGAACCCTAAAGGAAATATAAATATAATAGGATTAGGAGAAAAAATAGTGGAAAACTAACACACTAACTCTAATTGCTAACCACTAACATCATTGCTATTCTTTAAATTAATTAGTTAATTAATGCTAATAAATCATTAGCTAATTATAAATTAGATATCAGTAGCAATAGTTAATTAGTAAATGAATATATTTATCATAACTTGATAATTTTTTTCTTATATAGAATAATATTTTTACTTTAAAAGAAAACCCTATAATATAGACAACAATTTATTTAGGGGTAACTCCTATATAATATAGCTTTGCAAAGCCAAATGATCAAGTATAATATTGTCAACATTACGAACAAAAATATTTCATATCAGAACCCACAATTTTCAAAGATTTACAAAAATTCAAAAAATCGATAAATACAAATTTTTGGGAAAATTCCTAAAATTTGTTTAATGGAGGTTACATTGGATTAAGATACGATGATAAAGGATGTGTCTAGCTTGGATAATAAGTTTGGTATTAAGGTATGAGTTAAGGTATTGGATATTGGTCAAGATAATGGTATTAGCTAAGGTATTAGTCTAGAAACTAGGATACGGGATAATATGTTAAGGTATTGGTTAAGGTATTGAGGTAACACTAAGGTAATAGCTAGGTAATGAGTATATAGACTAAGATAATATGAGTTAGTATCATATTAGAGTCTATATATATTATGATATATAGTATGGATCGATATTAGCTAGTTTTAGTTAGTATTAGCTAGTATTGATAGTAATAACTGGTATAACTTGGATATTAGCAAGTATTGACTAATATGGACTAGAAAACCTAATTTAGCCAAGATATTGACCATAAAACTAAGGTGCTAACTAATAGTTAATGTATTTGAGATACAGACAGGTATTAGGTAAATATGTGATACGGGTTAAGATACCATGATACGGGATAAGATAAAAAGTTATAGGTCAAGGTATTGCCAGAAATTATAAGTAGAAGTATATATTAGTATAATATATGCTAGGAACTTGTTAGTATAGCCCAAAAATCTAGTATTGGTCTAGTATTAATTAGTATTGACTAGTTCAACCTAGTTAGCACCTAAAAATCAAATGGTACTTGTTAAGACCTAGTATAACTTTATAAACCTTGTAACTAGGTAAAATTAACCTATAAACTAGAAAATGACCTAGTTTGACTGTGTTAACCTATATTTGACCTACTTTGACTATTATGACCTAGTTTTGATCTAGAAACCTAGTTTTGAATTAATTAAATATATTATTGACTTTAAAATATTATTTGACCTCGATACATCATATATAGGTCACTTGGACTCCAGTTCAGGCACTATTTAATATTCATTGCTCCGAACCTCAGGCGAGTACCTTCTCTGATAATTTTTCGTTTATGATATCTTCTATGTTTCTTCTATCTAGTATAGATATCCTTAATTTTTTGACACATGGTTATACGGATTGGTATTTTTGGATTCCGATATGAGATGTTATTCCTTGATTATCTTGGTGTACCATGTGCAGGCCTTGTTGTTATTCTACTTGTACGAACATTGATTCTGGAGGCGACTAGCTACCTTCTCAGAGAATCTCGTATCATAATATACTATGGTTGGATCCACTATACCAGTCGGGGACGGAGAGTATTATTGTAGATATATGATCATACCATCCTTGTGCATGTTTTGCTCCTGTGAGTGTTGATCATACACCGCACGTATGATTAACCAGGCCTTTATTCTTGTGCAAGTGTTCAAGCCGATCAAATGTTGAAATTAGTGCTTACTCACATAGATAGTTGTTTGCCATTAAAAAACTAACTGAAGAAACTTTTATAAATCACAAATGAAATATAGTAAAATATAGAATTTCGATAGAATCTTTGAAGTACAACTTTGTTTTTTGGGAATCATGGTGATGGAGAGTTGATTCTTTACTCCGTTGATGATCTGACGATGATCTTGGGCTCTCTGAATATCTGGATGAACTCCAGAGAGAAAGACAAGGGTTGAAGCTATTGAAGAGCTTGAAGAATTCGATGATGTAAAGATGATTGAATGAAGGAATGATCCTTTTATTTAAAGGCAACAGAATGATTCGTTAATGCACGTATATACGATGTACGCATGGAACTTTGCATGTAGAGACGCTATGCGCATGACTTTGTTGGGCTCAGAGGCGCTGCGCTAGGAAGCTTGAACTGAATCTGTTTAAAACTGCATTGTTGGGCTACGGGTGAGCTGACATGTGGTAATTATTGAGATTCCTTTGTTACTAAAATCTTGGATGGTTAGCACCCATTTTTAGGCAGAACTGAGTCAATGACATGTGGTAAGTGTACGAGAGCTCAAAGATCTTTGATTTGTTGCAGGATGATTTGCTTGGATGCACCCAGTATCTGGCACATGAGGAGATTGACATATGAATTTTTGGGAAAATAGTAAGTTTGGGTGCACAGCTACAGAGGCGATGCAAAGTTCGGGTGCATGGCCTAGGAGGCGCAAGGCCATGGAGGTGCATGCTAGATTCGGGGGCATAGCCATGGAGGCGCATGCTAGTATATAGTCGGCCACTTGGCAGAGCATATTTGTAGTCGATAAATCAAGTAATGATTATGCTGACGTTGGCGTCTCTTCAATTTCTATAAAATTTGTCAACTTTTCAGTCATCGAGACGTGTGTTGACGGCTTCTATCACTTAGCATTAAATGTTCTAATGGGAGACATGCTCAGGAAAGTGCATACTCCATTAAGCGTATCAGGTGTGGGGTGCATCCATTATGGGGCACATAAAATTGAGGGGCGCATCAGCTGTGAAGTGCATCACCTTCGGTTAACTAAGTTGAGCATTTCGAGGTTCGAAATAAGTAATCTTTGATTTGGCTGAAATCAATGTGGTAGACTCATTGCTATTAGTGTTAAGTTCATTGCATTAACTTTGGGAAGACTGCCACTTAGCGCATGGCTTTTGACCACACTTTGTCTATAAATAGATGTGTTCGAAGAGTTGAGTTTTGCTTATTCTTATTTCTCTTCACGACGAGAATAGACTCGACTAATCCTCCTCCATGGTGAATTAGCACACAATGGGTTATTGATCTCCTTATTTAAAAAAAAAACTTAGATTTTGACGACGAAATCCTTCGAAAGACTGAGATACGCCGAGTTAGCTATGGACAGAGCAGTTCATGCTCAAGTACGTTGCTGGCAGCGTTCTTCTATGAGACGACATTGAATGCCAAGTTTGAATGCAAAGTTAGGGTCATCGTGCCCTAACTTTTGTTATGTTGGAAAGGCCACAGGGCGACAGATGTGCATGTGCGTTGACGAGGAAGTGATTCACTCATAACGAGAAAGAGTTACCCCTATGTTGAGATGTCAGAGTGATGCGCCTATCCATAGAGATTAGACTAGGCTTTTATAGTAGAAGACTTTCAATATAATGAAAAGCCATGTAATAGATTTTCATAAATAAAAATCTTCTTTTTATGCATTTTTATCTGTTGTCTTTTGTGATATGCTGACATCTATCCTCGGTGCATACTGTTTGTGGCGCATAGGAACTTCGACCCTCTGATGCACCTGAAATTCCATGCTTCTACAAGACCCCCTTCAAAGTTTTCAAAACTTTAGACAAGTTTTGGAATACTTTAAACAAGAAGCATGGATAGTAGAAACTTTGGGTGCATGCTCTGCTTGGATGCATGGCCCATCTCGTGCATGGCTTTGTTGGCACACTTGATAAGAAGATAACACTTCGGTTTCTGAGTCAGATTAATGACAATCTTTTCGAAGATTTAAAGCCATCCCTTTACGAAACTTGAAGCATCTGGTACTGACGTCATGTCTTATCAGGCTATGCATGGCCCTAAGCCTATGAATAGGTGTTTGGATGGAAGAGAGAGACTCTTCTATTCTCTTTCTTCTTCTTCTTCTTCTTTAGAGCTTTTCCCCCCTTTTCGAGAAAAACCTAGCTTTTGTGAGATGTCCACCAAAGCTCCCCGTGGTGCTACGAGCAAGGACAAAGGAAAGCAAAAGAAGCCCATCAAAGTCGACACCGATGAGCCCCAAGTCGATGGCATAATGCACCCCGACGTGCGTAAAGAAGTCATCGGTGGGTGGTCGCTGTTAGAAATTATTTTCTCAAACACAGTCACTTATGCACAGTTGGGCGTATATATGGGCAACCATCTTGGAACATGTGCCAACCATTCAACTGAAGCACATGGGTGTGTCTCATCGAGCTACACCTTGGAGACGTGCCTAAGCTTCACTATGCTGACGCGTATGGACTTTGGTCTTGGAGATGCGCCGAAGCTTTTATACCAACATGCATGGACTTCGGTCCTGGAGATGCGCTGAGGTAGAACTCAGTCTATGTGAATGGACTTCTGTTCTAATGATGCACAGTTTCTGGCATTATACGTACATGATGTCTCCGAAAGCTGTACTAGCTGCCTGTCTAATGATATGGCTTTGGGACTATGTGCTGCCTGGTGGCTCAGGTTCCATGGAAAGGGTGACAAGGAACCTCATATTGCCTCCTATGAAGCTAGTATTCGGCCGTCGTTTGGCCTTGCTGCCCGTGATAGTGTGTAACCTGCAGCAGGGTCTGCGAGAGTTTACCAAGGAGGTCCTGGCTATGAAGGGAAGAAGCGGGAACTTTCCCCGAGTAGAGCTTCTCTATCACTATTTGATAGGGTGGTTGATACTACACCATCTCAACATGATGAGCCATGGCCCAAAAGAGGGGCACATAGTCGGAGATGCCTTTATCCGTCGCTACCATAGAAGGAAGTGGCTACATACTGGTGTTCTCGTTTGTCAAAAGATTTTGTTCCATCTCCAAGGATGGAACATTTCTAAAGTTGGCCTATAATTTTTGGACTTTGAAGCTGACGAAGAGTTGTAGGATATGGGCATAGATGTTGTCACTCTTCTAGATAGAGGGTTTCGCTGGTTGCAATGTATTCGGCCCACATATTTGATATACTGGAACAAAAACCTTTGCTTCCTGGAGCCATATTTACTGAGCCATTTTGCTCGTTAATTCGGCTACAGCCAAGCGATGTTGGACAACCCGAGTACCTGCTTGGGGGATATTGGGAGCCTGTTAGATGAAGCCGGGGCTTGGTAGCACTACAATGCTGGGTGCATGGGGGTACAATTCACGAGTCCACTTTTGAACCCAAGTCGTATATCCTATATTCTGTCGTCAAGCTCTATTGTTCGGCGAACACTCTATCTCCCAACAATGATAGGGAGTCAAGCTTCATCGTCGAAACTTAGCTTGAGACATCCGACGTCGTGATTACAAAAGCCCGAGCGTATCTTCCGCCAGATGCTTTAGTACCGATAACTGCTGCAGCATCGGTAGCTGCTTCGGTTGCCGCAAAAGACGATCCTCCGAAGGAATCCACAGGTAGCCAGTTAAAAAGGCGTGCCCCAACGAGAGCGGGGTCTTTTGTGCCAAAAATTCAGATAAAAGTTCTGGCTTCCAAATTTGGGGCTACAATTCCCGCAGATAGGCCGACAGAACTTTCTCCCGACTAGGTAAATGAATTGTCATTAGTTCTACCATATAGTGGTTCATATACTCTTACTTGTGTTCCCTTTCATCTGCAGGGTATGAAAAAGAGGAAACCCAAGAAGAAGAAGTCACCAGCTTTTCTGAAGAGTGTATGCCTCCCATTTCAGAGTCTCTGGTCGAGGAAGACTAAGAAGACGTTGTCCGAGTCGATGCTCCTGCCGTATTTGACTATGCGGAGGATGATTTCAGTGATCTGATGGCATCATAATTGCTGAACAACCTCCGACGGACGCTCTGGGTAATTTTGTTTATACCTCGTTTGTTGGCCCATGGCCTAAATGGTCACACCTAATTTTGATAATCAACGATAATTTAAGTCGATACGCAAAATATACAAACTGCTACTAATATTACAGGTTACTGAAATCAATATCAAAGAATGTACTACGTCTACATCCTGCATCTACAAAGAGCAATCAAATCATCATCCAAAAGGAATTACATTAGAATCTAGATCAAGTCTTTTTATATTTTCTTCTATAATTTTTACTTTATTGAGCTGTAACGTTCCAGTCCCAAAATACTTAAGACTAGGTACGTAGATATGCCAGCTGCATACATACGAAGAATATTCCAATATATGGAAACCTTGTATGTATCCATAAGCTGTAAAATACAGTAAACCAAGACAACTAAATCTCATCCACCAAATAAGAGAATAATAATGTGAATCAACTATGAAATTTGTCATTTATACATGTAGTTGGGCGGAGACAAATCCACTACCAACTAATTGGAATAAAAGAAAATATACAAGGAAATGATCGATAAAATTGTAAGACGAACCAATAGCAATCATCTTCGAAGGAATGGAGAAGATCACGGCCATTGCTAGAGCAAAAAGTTACAAAGCACACACCTGGAGAGATAACCAGGTCCTCAGAGGGATGTAACAAGATACATAAAGATCATGCCACATAACTGAATATATATAATATGTCATCAATAACAAGTAAAGTAAAATAGTCCCAATTGTAATAAGATCCAATATCTCATCATCGAAACAGTGGACTACCCTATAACCAAACAAGGACAAGGGTTAGTACACTATACCGTGATGCGACATTGTCTCAAGCTACTAATAGAACAGGGGTGATATGACATAGACGAGGGTTACCTGACCATTCTAATGTGTTTATACAGTTAAGAACAAACCTTCAACGCATGGGCACTCTGGCTACAGAAAAAATTGGTATGGTCCCACAGGATACCAGGAACCTCAAAGCATAACATTCATCGAATGTCAGAGGCCAGCAGAAAATCAAGTATAAGGATCCAGGACTGTATCTCCAGCAGAGATAACCGACAATAATAGGAAAGTGCATACGTGGCCCATACGTTAAGGAACTGTTCTTCCTACCCAATGCCTAGTAGAGTCACATCTATGACTCTTATACCTCTACTAACTGCCAAGTCTTGTAACATGCCTCTATTAGCAGTTAGCCCTAACACATGCACACAGGTGATCAGCTATCACACAAGTACCTCTACATGCTACTCATCTCACACATACCTCGTGGTACAACTGTGTCAAGGTTTATGTTATACACTACAAATGGTAGTGTTGGCCCATTGGTCATATGGTCAAACTGATTTTAATAATTGATCAAACTTTGTCTCGATATATGGAGCTAGTCAGGATATCTCGGACTCTTGGACATGATCAAGAACGGCTATCTACTAAGTTCAAGACCAAAGTGTTGTTTGCCTGTTCGAGTCTGTATTTCTTTGAGCAATATAATCTTTTATTTTATTGAGTCTAGAAATACATTGTACACCGAGTCGTACTGGCAAATAGGCTATTCCAAAATGATTTCAAAATATTTTTAAAATGTCCTTAGTTTTGAAAAACATTCGTATTTACAAAAGCTCCAAAAAGGTTTTCAAAATTCCCCAAAATCTATTTTGAAAAACCCTAACCAAACCCTGACAGAACTCGGCCAGAGTTCGGCCAGAGTTCGGTTAGTGGCCGTTTTGATTTTTGAATTCCTTGGAACTTGGTCCTCCTGCAGTTGCGGATTTGACCGAGATTTGCTCATCGAGTTCTGCCCGAATTCTGCCAAAATTCTGTCTTTGGAACTCCTATAAATAGAGAAGGATTTCGATCATTTTAACACACTCATTCACTTTCAATCTTCTCTCTTCTTAAGCTCTCAGTCTTCCAAAGAGTTTTTCTCGAGCTTTCATTTTCAGATCCCAAGCCAGTTATAATCCTCTAGTCGATTTGCCAGTGCGGTGCGGTCTAGAAGTTTCAGAGTGATTGTAATCAGAGGCTTGATAGAAGAATACCTCTTCACAATTGAAGTTGGACGAGTTTTTCGTATCAAAGCTCGCGTTGTAGAAGTTGCAAGGACTTCGTAAGAAAACTTACGGTTTTGCAAATAGTAGATTCAACTGGTAGCAAGAGTTCTACCGACTGGACTAGTCCTCAACAGAGGGAAACCAGTATACATCGTTGTCTTTGCGTTTGCTTTTTTATCTCTACCTTTACATTATTTAGTTGTGATTATTATTCTGTGATCTTGCTACTAATAATTTTTAATTAGCATTATTCCGCTGCCAACTCTATTCACCTCCCTCTAGAGTATTGCGCTTTACGATTTCATTCCTACAATTGGTATCAGAGTGGGTGTTACAGGTAAAGCAAGATAAAATAGCAGTTATATTAAATTTTATATAGATCACAGCTTTACACATGGCAACTGTAAAATTCACAAGTGAAGGCCAAGCCACAAACAGACCTCCACTGTTTGATGGCACAAACTACACTTATTGGAAAATACGTATGAGCTTCTTTCTGAAATCTCTTGATTTTGATTTATGGTCTATTGTTATTGATGGCTATCAAAAGCCACCTCGTATAAATGTTGATAGAGTTTTAACTGAAAAATCCCATAACAGATATACAGACGAAGAAAAGAAAAAGGCCAGTCTTGACGTACGTGCTATTAACGCTTTATTTTCTGCTTTAGACAGAACTGAATTTAACAGGGTGTCTATCTGCACAACTGCAAATGAAGTATGAAAACTTCTTGAAGTCACACATGAGGGAACAACTCAAGTCAAAGAATCAAAGGTCAGCAGACTTACTCAAGAGTATGAGGTGTTCAAGATGAAGCCCAACGAAACAGTTACTCAGTTGTTCAAAAGATTCTTCGATATTATAAATCCTTTGTCCTCCATAGGCAAAGATTACAGTAACCATGAAAAGATTCGTAAACTCCTACGAGCACTTACAAAGAACTGGATTTCGAAGGCTACTGCAATCATTGAAGGAAACGACCATACTACTATGACACTTGAAGTACTCATGGGTAAGCTACTCACTCATGAACTAGAGTTACAAGACTTTGAAGAGCCTGCACCAAAGGAGAAGACGATCGCTTTCAAAGATCAGCACAGAAAATCTACTGAAGATGATTCAGATAACAGTGAATCTGATGCTGAAGATCAAGCACTCCTTGCAAGAAAATTCAAAAGATTCTTGAGATATGAAAAGAAGACAAAAGAGAACAATGGCAGCAACAACTAGTATCAAGATGACGCTGTCTGTTACGGCTGCAAGAAGAAAGGACACATGAAGAAGGACTGTCCTACAAACACAAGCAAGAAGAGCAACAGATACGAGAAAGAGAACCTGAAGAGATCAACATCTCGGAAGTATGCCAATACCAGCATATGGCATGAAAGTGAAGCCAGCGACTCAGAAGATGAACAATCAGAAGATGCTGCAAATGTATGCTTTATGGCATCCGATCAGGTACTCTCTGAACCTATAGTTAATACATATGATGACTTCACCTTTGAGCAATTAGGAGAAGCCTTCAGTGAACTGATAAGTGATTACAGGAAACTGCGTAGCAAATATCGGACCTCTAAGAAGGTACTCAAAGAGTATAAAGGTGAAATAGGAAGACTTACCGACCTACTAGCTGAGGTTAAAGATAATGTTAGTGAGTCTGGTGAGCTTTCTTCTATTAAGCTCTTATTACACGAGACTACCAAGTCATCCGAAGAAAAATACAAGGTTATTGACCAACTGAAAGAAGAACTTTCTAAAGAGAAGAAAAGTCTTCAAAGTGCACAAGTCAGAATGGAAGCACTCACTTCTGACTATACTAAGTTATATGACACTTCCAAAAGATTGGAAATTAGGTTAGGAAAACAGCCTGAGACTGCTGCTTCCTATCCTAACATGTGTCACTTACCGAATAATCGGAACATTCCCAAACCAAACACTGTCAGACCTAACCATATCAAACCTTTACCCCAAAAGGTTAAGCCCAAACAGGATTATAGGTATGCTTTCTTCTATACTAGAAAACCTAAACCTACCAACCATGCACACCACTCAGCTTTCAACACTCAACATGCACAATGTCATTATTGTGGCCACACTGGTCATATTTCTCCTGCATATAGAATCAGAAAGCTTGTTGATTTAAATATTTATGCATGGATACCAAAAGCTAACATTTCAGGACCCTACAAGAAATGGGTACCAAAAGTTTTATCTGCAAATTGTTTTGTAGGTGGAACACCTTTCATATGCTAAAAGCAAATGGATCCTCGACAGCGGTTGTTCACGGCATATGACTGGTGATGCTTCATTATTCGCAACACTGTCGAAGAGAAATAAAGAAGGATACGTCTCCTTTGGTAATAATTTAAAAGGGTATATAATCGGTATTGGTGATATTGGTAAAGCTCCCTATCCTGTGATTAAGGATGTCTGTCTGGTTACCGAGTTGAAACATAATCTACTCAGCATAAGTCATTTAGCTGATCATGGTTATGGCATCAACTTTGGCAAAGACAAATGTACTATAATTGATAGCTCAACTGGTAGTACTATCTTTAAAGGTATCAGGAAAGACAACATATATGTTTTCTATTTGTTGTAAGAAACTAACATTTCAGGTAGATGTTTAATAGCTAAAAGTGATAAGAGTCATCTGTGGCATATGAGACTCGGTCACGCAAATATGGACACAATCTCAAGATTATCCACGAAGAAGCTAGTACGCGGTTTACCGGACAAAACATTCAAGAAGGATTCAGTATGCAGCCAATGTGAAAAGAAAAAAGCTACCAGATCCACATTCAAGTCAGTAAACACAGTATGTACTACTAGACCTCTACAATTGCTACATATGGACTTATTTGGTCCTAGCAGAGTTTCTAGCCTCGGAGGTAAGTTATATGTTTTTGTAATTGTAGATGATTACTCTAGATACACGTGGGTATACTTTTTGACACGCAAGAATGATACATTATCCAAATTTGTCGCCTTTTGTAAGAAAGTACAGAATAAAAAAGGTTACATGATCACTCGTATTAGAAGCGATCATGGTGGCGAATTCGAGAATGCAGAGTTTGAGCAATTTTGTGACATACACAGTTTTGTATACGAGTTCTCCTGCCCTAGGACTCCATAACAAAATAGAGTTGTGGAATGTAAGAACAGAACTCTATCCGAAATGGCCAGAGTAATGTTAAATCTGTTTAGTCTACCCAAATATTTCTGGGCTGAAGCTGTCAATACAGCTTGTTTTGTTCTCAATAGAGTTCTAATTCGACCCAAATCGAAGAAAACTCCATTTGAGTTATGGTTTGATAGAATTCCATCAGTTTCATATTTTAGAATATTTGGTTGTAAAAGCTTTATTCTTAATACAAAAGATAATTTGGGAAAGTTTGACGAAAAGGCCGATGAAGGTATATTTTTAGGTTATGCGGCCAAGAGCAAAGGATACAGAGTCTTCAACAAACGAACTATGATCATCGAAGAATCAATCAACGTCACCTTTGATGAATTGAATCAAATGACTATCGATGACAATGACGAAGATCTAACTGTACCAAGCTCAACACCAGCTGATTCTCCAAGAGAAGAACCCGGAAGCAGCTACCTTCGGAGTCTGCCGAAAAGATTTAAATTTACGGCTGATCATCCAAAGGATTTGGTAATTGGTGATATTACCAAAGGTGTAAGTACTCGTACATCCAGTAGAGATATTGTTTCTAGTGTTGCATTCATTTCACAGCTAGAACCCAAAATTATTGATGAAGCATGTAGTGATCATTTTTGGTTAGATGCTATGCATGAGGAATTAAACAATTTGAACGGAATCAAGTTTGGGAACTTGTTCCTAGACCTATTGATCATCCGGTCATTGGCACCCGTTGGGTATTTCGAAATAAACTTAATGAGAATGGTTTAGTGACTCGTAACAAGGCTCGACTCGTAGCTCAAGGATATAATCAGGAAGAAGGTATCGACTACGATGAGACTTTTGCCTCAGTTGCGAGATTAGAATCCATTCGCATGTTATGTGCATTTGCATGTTTTCATAATTTCAAATTATTTCAAATGGATGTCAAGAGTGCATTTTTAAATGGTTTTATAAAAGAAGAAGTTTTTGTAGCACAACCTCCAGGTTTCAAAGATTTTAAAAACCCTGATCATGTTTTCAAGTTAAAGAAAGCTTTGTACGGTTTAAAATAAGCCCCTCGTGCTTGGTATGATCGTCTAAGCTCTTTCCTACTTGACAACGGTTTTTCAAAGGGCAAGGTTGACTCTACATTTTTTTATTAAGTCTTTTAATGGCAAGCTTCTCTTAATACAAGTCTATGTTGATGATATTATATTTGGATCTACTGATGAATCTCTTTGTCAAGAATTCTCTAAGTGTATGCAGAATGAGTTTGAGATGAGCATGATGGGAGAGCTAAAATTCTTTCTCGAACTGCAAATCAAACAAACTGACAATGGGACATTCATAAATCAAGCCAAGTACACAAAATATTTGCTAAAGAAGTTTGATCTGGACAATGTCAAACCTATTGGCACTCCGATGGCAACTTCAACAAAGCTTGATATTGATGAACAAGACAAGCCTGTCGACACACGTAAGTATCGAGGTATGATCGGTAGTTTACTTTATTTAACTACTAGTCGTCCAGATATTATGTTTAGTATTTACCTGTGTGCACGTTTTCAAACTAATCCAAAGGAATCACATCTGTGCGCAGTTAAGCGTATCTTTCGATACCTTAAGGGCACTTCTTCTGTTGGCTTATGGTATCCCAAAACCAAGTCCTTTGACCTTATTGGTTACTCGGATACAGGTTTTGCTGGATGCAAAGTTGATAGAAAAAGTACCAGCGGCATATGTCATTTCTTAGGCAAGGTTTAGTCTCATGGTTTAGTAAAAAGCAAAATTCTGTAGCCCTATCAACAACAGAGGCTGAGTATATCGCCGCAGGACGTTGTTGTGCTCAGATTTTGTGGATGAAATAAACCTTGGAAGACTATAATTTATTTTTCACACACATTCCCATTTTCTGTGACAACACGAGCACAATTAATTTGACTAAGAATCCAGTATGTCACTCTCGTACTAAGCATATCGAGATCCGACATCATTTTCTTAGAGATCATCATCAGAATGGAGATATTGACCTTGTATACATAGACACTGAGAATCAATTAGCTGACATCTTCACAAAACCTCTAGCAGAAGATCGTTTCAATTATTTACGTCGAGAATTAGAAATTTTGGACGTCAATAATGTTAATTAATTTTATTTTATGATTATATTTCAATACGCAAAAAACTGTGTTAGAGATAAGCCAATAAAGAGTCTGTCTGTCACCACAACTACGGTTGAAGCGAAGCGGTATGTAAGCGTTCTCCGGTGAACCTCCGCCAGCTGGGACAGTACTCCTACAGCTAATCTGAGACAGTCACTGTGTAACGAAATTTAATCTATAAAATAATATTAATTATATTAATTGAAGGTTGAAATTACTAATCTTTGAATTAAATTTTTGAAATGAGTCAATGAAAAAGAAAGTGGCCCAAACCAACTAACAGAACCCCTAGGCGAATTCGGCCCGAGTTCGGTTAGTGGTATCTGGTTATATAACCAGAACCCGAGAGCCTCTTCTTATTCATTGCTTCTAAAACCTCTTCCACAGCAACAGCAGCCACGCGAAGCTCTCCTAACCCTAGTTCTTCACCACTTCGTTTCTCCCAATCTACGTGGTAAAATCCATCAAATTTTGGATTCGTGCGGAGATCGTTGTCCTTGCTCCGACATTCCAAGTTTCTTTCTTTTTAGCTTTTATTATCAGTTTTTTTGGACTTGTACTGGATATTTCTTGATGTCTCTTGAACATCATTTTATTTTTTATGGGATACGTAGTTTATCTTTCATATCATTTTATTTATTCTTTATAGCATCTTTATCTGCTTCTATATTATAAACTGCTTGTGCAATACTTCTCTGTTATATCTTGTATATTCTCACTGCATGAGATATTATTTTCTTGTGTTTCTTCACTGTTGTAGCTTATGCATTAATTGCGGGGGAGCCTATTTCTTCGCAATTATTTTGCTAAGTGACAACGGGGGAGAAAAAGGATCTAACATTTTGTTTTTGAGAATAATACAGGGATTGAACAATTTTGAACAATTTTTGTGGTATCTTATCTCAAAAGATGTTATATCATTCATAGTTTGTCAATTATCAAAATGGAGAAGATTGTTGGCCCATTGGTCATATAGTCAAACTGATTTTAATAATTGATCAAACTTTGTCTCGATATATGGAGCTAGTCAGGATATCTCGGACTCTTGGACATGATCAAGAACGGCTATCTACTCAGTTCAAGACCGAAGCGTTGTTTGCCTGTTCGAGTCTGTATTTCTTTGAGCAATATAATCTTTTATTTTATTGAGTCTAGAAATATATTGTACACCGAGTCATACTGGCAAATAGGCTATTCCAAAATGATTTCAAAATGTTTTTAAAATGTCCTTAGTTTTGAAAAACATTCGTATTTACAAAAGCTCCAAAAAGGTTTTCAAAATTCTCCAAAATCTATTTTGAAAAATCCTAACCAAACCCTGACAGAACTCGGCCAGAGTTCGGTTAGTGGCCATTTTGATTTTTGAATTCCTTGGAACTTGGTCCTCCTGCAGTTGCAAATTTGACCGAGATTTGCTCATCGAGTTCTGCCCGAATTCTGTCCAAATTCTGCCAGAATTCTGTCTTTGGAACTCCTATAAATAGAGAAGGATTTCGATCATTTTAACTCACTCATTCACTTTCAATCTTCTTTCTTCTTAAGCTCTCAGTCTTCCAAAATTTTTTTTTCGAGCTTTTATTTTCAGATCCCAAGCCAGTTACAATCCTCTAGTCGATTTGTCAGTGCGGTGCAGTCTAGAAGTTTCAGAGTGATTGTAATCAGAGGCTTGATAGAAGAATACCTCTTCACAATTGAAGTTGGACGAGTTCTTCGTATCAAAGCTCGCGTTGTAGAAGTTGCAAGGACTTCGTAAGAAAACTTACGGTTTTGCAAATAGTGGATTCAACTGGTAGCAAGAGTTCTACCGACTGGACTAGTCCTCAACAGAGGGAAACCAGTATACATCGCTGTCTTTGCATTTGCTTTCTTATCTCTGCCTTTACATTATTTAGTTGTGATTATTATTCTGTGATCTTGCTGCTAATAATTTTTAATTAGCATTATTCCGCTACCAACTCTATTCACCCCCTCTAGAGTATTGCGCTTTACGATTTCGTTCCTACAGGTAGTCCTTTAACTCTAGGTCCATATGCAATCAAAGGATACTAAGTAAAGTAAAGCTAATATTACTGAGCAGGTAATAAATCAGGAACTGTAATAATGGTACAACTACAAGAACTAGAAATAAATAAATAGTGATATACAAATAACAAAAATGCAGACTAAATATAAGCAGTAAATATGGCAAGGTATCTTGCATGAGGTTGTGTACAAAAGAGCAACATCAAATAGCTCGAACCGTCAGAATAGCGAAGCGATGAAAGACAAATCCCTCATACGTCCTCGGATGCTGAAATAAATACCACGAACGTGTTTGGAATATTAGATATGTCTAGGAAACGCCTATCTAAAAGTCCAATTCTGGAACAGGGGCAAAATCATAATTTTAGGTCAAAACGATGTCCACCGTTGGACTCGTTTTGCACTGAAAAGCGTACCAGTATCTACGGTCTCTAAATTCGTCAAATAACATGTCTACAGGTCCGGTTTGAGGAGATGAACCTAACGGTATGTCTAATTTTGGATTTTGGTGAGCCGTGCACAAATTCGTCCGTTAGAGCGGGTCGCGGGCCCGCCAATTAGGCGTTCCTATCGACCCTCTCAGAATCGGACCAAACATGGCATACCGAACCAAAAAAATTATACGGTCCTGTTGGCGCAAGTTTTATCTCGATTTGACAAACGTGCACATAGTAATTGGAGAATTTCAAAAATGGCCAATACGGTAAATTTTGACGGATATGCATCAAATTCGTCGCGCACACGCAACCTATTTGAATTTCGTCAAAGCCCACACGTCCGTGAAGTCGATGCACACCTTTTGATGCCTTAGGTTCATGGCCATGTCGCCTGGTTTGACGGGGCGCACGTTGTATCGAGGTGTTTTATTGAAATTTAGTTTTTTTTTAAAATAGGTTTTTTCTCAGTTTTGGAAATCTAATTTTTTGACACACGGTCTATGAAATCCGATTCCACAAGAAGGTTCGTGAAGCTCTATAGGTTGTCTAAGACTGCATTGAATTAGTTTTTGAAGACTTTTCCTAGATGGATCAGAATCGAGTTGTGAACGGGGGTTGTTGACTAGTTGTACCCTGCTTTATGAAACAATTAACTTATCGACTTTGTTTCGATTTTTCGGTCTGATGTGTTCACTATCTCGAAACTTAAAAACTAGGGTTCCTAGATATTATATAGGCTACTCATAACCTTTTACGGTTCACAAATTGGTTAACTATGCTGAAAGAAATATGATGGAGACATAGGCACCTGGACAGCAAAATCTGTATGCGAGGCTGCTGTGGCTTGTGCGCCCGTACGCCTGTGCGCGCAGCCTGCCGCTGGCGGGGCCCTTGCTACGGATCTATGGTCGTCGGGGGGGGGGGAAGGCGGGGTCACAGGGGATCGAGGATTGTGTTGTTGGGGTTTCCTGGTTTGGTCGAACGTTTATATACTCGACGACTGCTCTTGTTTGCAAAGGAAGGAAGGGGGTCGCGTACAACTGCTGTTCCCTTTGAGAAAGAGTGGGCCGGGCTTTTATTATTATTATTATTATTGTTATTTTATAAAACCTATATACAATTACATATTATAGAAAAATGTAAATAAATCAATAGAAATTCGTAAAAATCTTAAAAATAGTCCTAAAATATTCTACTCAATATTTAGCACAACTACACTATCAATTATATATGGTGAACCAAGTGTATTCTACTTGCAGTAAGTGATAAAAATTATTAGTTAAATATAATTCATTTTTAAAACAATAAAACACTGTCAAATGAAAGTAAAATGCCTTAAAAGTTTTTCAAAATAACAAAATAGATTTTGAAAACTTTGTTCATATAGTATGTAAAAGTTTATCGACGCATATATTTATTGTAGCATTTAACTTGCTACTAAATTATTAGAATAATATATTAATTTAAAATCCATAATCTAAAATAGTGTACAAGTAAATAAATTAAGACTAAAAACCCTCAAAATTTTGGGGGTTTACATGAGCAAAGGAAATATAAAATGTGAGATCGATCGGGATATTACTGGCTTAGGTTTTCTCAGTCCACAAAATCCAAAAAGCCTACCCAATCCCACAAAATTCCACATATTCATATAACCAAAAACCTTACGCAATTTTGACCCTAAAAATCCTATTCTGCCTAGACAGAATTCGGCTAGAACTCTGATCGAGTTTGGACCGAGTTCGGTCATGGGATTTTTGAAATTTTGTTCCCTCCAAATCTGCAGGTAACGTTCGTTTGCGAGATCTTAGCATCCGAACATAGCCCGAACTCTGCCCGAGTTCGGTCAGGAAAAATACTATAAATAGAGAAGGATTTTCATATTTTTAATCACTCGTTCCCTTTTCACTATATCTCTTCCTAAGTGTTTTTCATCGTTCTAAAGCTTTCATATTTTGCCTATACCACTATTAGCCAAAGCTAGTAACATTCTGTTCGATTTAGAGTCGTTGGTTTACAGAGTTGTAAAAGGTCACAAGTCAAAAAACTTCTCAGTTTTCATACTCAAGTTTGTTGGAGTTGGTCATGCGCTCGTCACCAAGCACGATGTCGTGATGTCGGTCGTACAATTATCACCAAGCACGGTGTTGTAAAGAAACGACAAGCTCTCATTTAGCTTACAAATAGTGGATTAACAGTGGGTAAGAGTACTCGTGACTGGATTAGTCCTCTCAGAGGGAAACCAGTATATATCACGGTGTTCATTGAGTTTGATATTCTCTCTCTTGATTACTGTATTTAATTTACTATCTCTTATATCTGTCGTAGTTTATAATCTCTATTTTTTAAGTGGTAATTATTTTTGCTGCACACACACACACACTTTATTCACCCCCTCTAGAGGTGCTCAACGGTCCTACAATTGGTAACATAGCAGGTTATATTCTTATATAACACTCCAGAAAGTATATATGGCAGCCGTGAAATCAATATTCAACAGTAAAGGGCAATCCACAAATAGACTCCCACTATTTGATGGAACGAACTACACATATTAGAAAACACGGATGAGTTTTTTCTAAAGTTTCTTGACTTTGATCTTTGGTCTATAGTAGTTGACGATTATAAGAAACCGACACCTATAGTGATTGAGGGTGTACTTGTAGACAAGCCACACTAAAAAAATACAAAGGCTAGTCTAGATGCACGTGCAATCAATGCACTATTCTGTGCAATTGACAAGTACGGAGTTTGATCATATTTCTACCTGTACTACGTCTTATGATATTTGGAAACTTCTTGAGGTAACTCATGAAGTACCTCCCAAGTAAAAGAATCCAAAATCAGCAGACTAATACATGAATATAAATTATTTAAGATGAAACCCGGCAAGTCAAGTACATAGATGTTTACTTGTTTCATAGATATTACTAATCCTTTGTAATCTCTTGGTAAGGATTACAGTAACCATGAGAAAATTAGAAAGGTGCTATGGGCTATAACCAAGAATTGGAACCCAAAGGCAACAATGATCATTGAAGGAAACGATCTCACCATAATGATTCTGGAGACACTTATGGGCAAGCTGATGACCCATGAGTTAGACTTACAAAAATTTGAAGAAGCAACCCCCAAGGAAAAATCTATCGCCATTAAAGCATAAACCAGAAGAGTTACATATAATGATTCTGATGAAGAGTCATCCAGTAGTGATGAGCAAGCCCTGCTGGTAAAGAAATTCAAAAAATTCTTAAAGTTTGAGAGATCAAGCCGAAGGAAGAAAAACGTCTATGAAAGCAATGGAGAAGTAACTATATACTTTGGAAACAAGAAGTCAGGGCATATAAGAAATGACTGTCCACTGTCAAAGAAAAGTAGTCCATATGATAGATCAAGATCAAGCAAGAAAGCTACAAGAGGTCAAAAAGTATGCAAACACAAGCATCTGGCACAAAATTGATGCCAGTAAATCAGAGGAACAAGACAGACTCTACATCACTGCCAACATTTGTCTTATGACATTTGATAAGGTATCTTCTAATCCTCTATATGATGACTTTACTTTCGATGAATTAGAGACAGCCTTTAGCGAACTACTTAAAGAACACATAAATATGTTAGACAAGTACAAGCAATCTCACAAAGAGGTTAAGGCATGCACAACCAAAGTAGCAAGATTGTCTAATCTTCTCGAAGACATTAAAGAGACATCTGGTACCGGTAACATAGATGAGATAGCCAAGCTCAAAGTAGACTATCATGAGACTATCCTCACCATCGAAAAGAAAGAAATAGACTATGTCAAAATACAAGAGCTTTATGACATAGAGAAGAAGAGACACTTAGTCACAGAGCAACGACTCGTTGATATGACTGCAAAATATGAGGAGTCTTGTGCGGTCTCTAAAAAATTAGAGATCAAGTTAGGCAAATAGACTATTCCTGTGACACAGCCTAAGGTTAGTCCTAATGATAAGCATAAAACTAAGAGGACTAAACCACAGAAAGCACGCAAGCAATACGTTAATCATAATTATGCTTTCACATATAGGTTTTCAAAGAAAACATAAATACATGTCAACACAGAAACAAAGAGCAGTTTTTTAAAACTTACTTACACGTACTGTGGTACTCACGGACACATATCATAGTATTTTCTAGCAAGAAAGCTTATTGACAATCAGACACTTATTTGGATACCTAAAACTAATCAAAATAGACCCTTCAACAAATGGGTACCAAAGGATTCATCTACTCGTTTTGTAGGTGGACCCTCAACCCTCTTATGCTAGAAGCAAGTGGATCCTCGATAGCGGATGTTTGCGACACATGACTGGTGATGCATCTTTGTTCGCTAGCTACGATATCAATAAAGAAAGAAGGATATGTTTCCTTCGAAAATAACTTGAGAGGTGATATAATTAGAAATGACACTGTTGGTATGTCTTCTTACCCAGTAATAAAAGACGTTTGTCTAGGTACGGAGTTGAAACATAACCTACTGAGCATAAATCACTTGGCAGATAATGGTTATGGTATCAATTTTGTAAAAAACAAATGCTCTATATATGAAATGTCATCTGGTAATTCCGTATATGAAGGGATTAGGGAAGACAACATTTATGTTTTCTTTTTAGAAAGTACTAACAATACAGGAAGGTGCCTAGTAGCAAATCAAGATAAAAGTTGGCTATGGCACATGAGACTAGGACATGCCAATATGGATACTATCTTATGGCTATGCACCAAAAAGTTGGTAAACGGACTCCCCGAAATCACATTCAAGAGAGACATGGTATGTGCTGACTGTGAAAAGAACAAGGCAACTAGGTCAACTTTTAAATCCATCAACGCTGTAAGTACTTCTAGACCCTTGCAGTTAATTCATTAGATTTGTTTGGTCCTAGTATAGTCGCTAGTCTTGGCGGTAAGCTCTACGCCTTTGTAATTGTTGATGATTTCTCTCGTTATACATAGGTTTACTTTTTATCAAATAAAAGTGACACCAGTTTTGAATTTTAGATATTTTGTAAAAAGGTACAAAATGAAAAAGGTTTCATAATTACTAGTATCCGAAGTGATCATGGCGAATTCGTAAATGCTGATTTCAAAAAGTTTTGTGATGATAGTGGATATTACTACAAGTTTTCTTGTCCTAGAACTCCCCCACAAAATGGTATTGTGGAGCGGAAGAATCGTACTCTAAGCGAGATGACTAGAGTCATGCTAAATCAACATACTTTTCCTAATTTTTTTGGACAGAAGCTATTAATACAGCCTGTCATATTTTAAATAGGGTGTTCATTCGACCTATCTCGAAGAAAAACCATATAAGCTATGGTTTAGAAGGATTCCAAATATTTTATATTTTAAAGTTTTTGGTTGTTACTGTTTTATTCTGAACACCAAGGACAACTTGGAAAAGTTCGACTCTAAAGCAGATGAAAGGATATTTCTTGGATATGCTGCTAAAAGTAAATGATATATAGTTTTTAATAAAAGATCTATGATTATTGAGAAATCAATTAACGTTACCTTTGATGAGCTAAATAGTCATAGATCTAGCGACAGTGATGATGAAGATGCACAAATTAAATCCAAGTCATCTAAAGATACTGCTACCAAAGAGGGCCTTGTGGAAGATCTAACAAAGATGTTCAAATCTTAGAAATTCTTGCCAGATCATCCATAAACGCTCATCATAGGTGATGTATCAAAAGGTGCAAGTATACATTCTTCTATTAAAGACACTAATATAGCAGCTAATGTAGCTTTTATATCTCAAGTAGAACCTAAGACAGTAGCAGATGCATTTAATGATGAATTTTGGATTGATGCCATGCAAGAAAAACTTAATTAATTTGAGAGAAACCAAGTTTGGGAACTTGTTCCTAAACGTATTGGTCAATCGATAATTAGTACCAAATGGGTGTTTCGAAATAAATTAAGTGAGAATAGACAAGTTCTACGCAACAAGGCACGTCTAGTGGCACAAGATTATAATCAAGAAGAATGTATTGATTATGATGAGACTATGCTCCTGTTGCTAGACTAGAAGCTATCCGTATGTTTTATGCATTTGTATGTTTTCATAATTTCAAACTATTTCAAATGGACGTAAAAAGTACATTTTTAAATAGATTTTTGAAAGAAGAAGTTTTTGTGAAACGATCCCCTAGATTTAAAGATTTTCAAAAATTCGATCACGTCTTCAAACTTAGAAAAGCGCTCTATGGACTCAAACAAGCACCTCGTGCTTGGTATGAACACCTAAGTGGCTATCTACTTGAAAATTGATTTTTCAAAAGGAAGAGTTGATACTACTTTATTTATCAAGTCTTCAGATGATGATATTCTTCTTGTACAAATTTATGTAGATGACATAATATTCGGTTCTACTAATGAAAAACTTTGTCAAAATTTGCTAAGTGTATGCAGAGTGAGTTTGAAATAAGTATGATGGAAAAGCTAAACTACTTCCTAGAACTCCAGATCAAACAACACTCATAGGGAACATTCATCAACCAAGCCAAGTATATGAAGGATTTACTGAAGAAATTTGACTTCGACAACGTCGGAACTCCAATGGCTACATCAACCTGGCTTGACATTGATAAAAGTGGCAAACCAGTAGACAAACGTAAGTATCGAGGTATGATTGGTAGTTTATTATATTTAACTGCTAATTGTCCTGATATCATGTTTAGCGTTTGCATCTGTGCTAGATATCAAGCTAATTCTAAGGAATCACATTTATGCGCAGTTAAGCGTATCTTCCGATACCTTAAGGAAACTTCTACAGTCTTCTTGTGGTATCCCAAAACCACATCTTTTGATCTAATTGGTTATTCAGATACAAATTTTACAGGATGCAAAGTAGACCATAAAAGTACCAGCGGTACGTGTTATTTCCTAGGAAAAGTTTTAGTCTCATGGTTTAGCAAAAAGCAAAATTTTGTAGCGCTGTCAACGACTGAGGCTGAGTATATTATCGTAGGACATTGTTGTGCTCAAATTTTATGTTTGAAGCAAACCCTAGTATACTACAATCTATACTACACAAATATTTCCATATACTGTGATAACACTAGCATGATTAATTTGACTAAGAACCCTGTTTGTCATTCACGCATGAAGCACATGGAGATACGTCATCACTTTTTATGTGATCACCAACAACACGGAGATATTTTCTTAGAATTCATTGACACATATCATCAATTAGTAGATATTTTCACAAAATCGCTGGCTGAAGACTGTTTCAATTATTTGCGACGTGAACTATGCATAATTAAATTTTCAGATTCATAATGCATTATGTTTAATAAAAATTCCTACAACATGAGATTTTGATATTTATTAATTGAAGTTATTTTGGGAAGCCAAAATGGCCCTTCTGTCAAAAAGATGTAAAAGTCTAAGCGACACGGTGCCAAGTGTCTTCGGACTACAGCTAGCTGGGATCCGACCCCTACAGGTAACCCAAAGTAATTAGTATTATTAAATTAAGAATTAAAGGTTATTAAGTCTATTTATTATATATTATGCATAAAATGAAATGGAAATACAAGTGGCCGAACTCTATTGGAACTCGTACCGAGTTCGATTGGCATCGGTTCGAATTTCCAGAATAGCACAGCCGGCCCTAGCCCCTTTATAAACCCTTCTTCTTCCTCCAATTTCTTCCATCCGAGCACTGAAAACTCCATAAAAACTCCATCCTTTATCTCCTCCAAGCTTTCTTCCTCCTTTCTCCTTAGGTCTATGAAGCTCAAGAAGGTGACATTCTCTATTTTTTCCATTCTCTTTAAGGTATATCTTCTTCCATCTCCTTTGTCAATTCTATGGCTCCTAAAATCTTCAAAAGGAAGAAAGTAGATTGTGTGGCGGGTTCATCTTCGACCTCTGAATATGAACCTTTCAACATGTTCAGTCCTGCTCGCCCTACTGACGAAGAGGAATATGATGCGACTTTATTTCCATGTTTGGAAATAGCAGATTCCTGGTTTGACGCTTCGCTATCAGGAAATTTGCCTCGGACGATATGTCAACTTTACTATTTTCTTGGAGTACGCGTCGACTTTTGAAAACTTAAGTCTCTGAGATTTCTTTGAAACTTTTGATAATATCTATGATATTGTCGTCCGGATGTTTTACTGCAACATGCAAATAAAATCTGACGGTAGTATCTATTCTTGCGTAGGCAGTAAAGAAATTGAATTCAACTCGACTGACATTAGTGAATATTTTTATATTTCTGACGTCGGCAAAACTTTAGTCGAGATTTACAAAGTTCAATTTCCCACAGAAGTTACCCTTGATTCCGTTAAGGCTACTATGTTTCATCCTAACCCAGTCCCTCGGGGCGGTAGGTTTTATGCAAAACACCTTAATCAACAATTTTATGAGTTGCATCATTTTATCTATTCTGCCTTGCTTCCTAAAAAGGGATCTACCGATGAAATTACCTTTCTTGAGATGTCTGCCATGTATCACATTCACTTCGGTGTTCCTTTCTCTGTCCTTAAGACATTTATGGCTTGGATGATTGGTTCTTGGAGAGTGGGGTGCAACCTTCTATATCCCATGCATCTAGTAGTTATCTTTAGGAGATTTAAAATCAACCTTGATTCCTATCCTATCTCCGGGTTATCTTATGAGCTGACTAGGTCTAAGAAATTCCTCTACCTCCACCTCTACCCGGTGCTGCTCCTATTGATGCTCAGGCTGATCCAGATGCTCCTTCTGCCACTGCTGCTCCTGCTCCAAGATTTGATCCTCTGTTCTATCAGCACTTTGATGATTCTGTCACTCTCTTTGGACAACGTCATCAGAGTTATGTAGATGCTGAGTTCTGCCATACCTCATTGCTGATCTGTATTGGAGTTTGGCGTGTCACCCTTCAGCTCCTATTATGATGATCCATCATCCTAGCTTCGATGGACCGAGGTTTGATGATTCAACCACTTTCGGATACTTTGATTTGACTACTGCTTACTTTGATTCTCAGCCGCCTGCTTCTCCATGTTCGACGTAACAAAAGATTGAACAAAATTTTTACTTTATTGAACGTATAAGGTATCTGTGTACAAAGAAGGAAGTCCTAAACAGGATATTCTAAGTACAGGGAGAAAATATTTTTGGGAAAGTGTAACGGTGGAGATCGAGCACTGCATCGGTTCCTTTACTCCGTTGACGATCTGTCGATGAATCAACCTTGCTATGGATCTCTGGCGCCTTTGATGAGACTTTGGGGTCACCGATCAAGAGGCTATCTGGATGAGAAGATCCCTTGAAGATGGTTGGTTGGTTCTTTGGTTGATAGGTGAATGAGGGTGGTCGACTCTTCGTGGATGGAGATCGCTGCTCCTTTGAAGATTGTCGATTATCAATATTCCCTCTTTCTTTCCATTAATCCGTGGAAGAACTCCTTCTATTTATAGAGAACTAAGCACATATGCGATGTGCATTAGGGTTCATGAGATATAAAAGAATCTGCCGTCATTGCACGGTACAGGCTTCTACAGCGCTGACATGTGGCGGACATCGAGATTCCCCTCAAACGATATCTCTTGTGATTATAAACATAACCGAAGGGGGTGACAAGTGGCGCTTGCCGATTTTTTTTTCTCGGATACAATCGAGTAAATCTTGGGATTTTATCTTAGATTTCGAGTCTAATTGATCCTCATCTAAGATTTAAATCAATATGATATGATATCAATCATGATTTAATCCTAATATTCTCTGTAAGAGGCAGTTTAAACAAACGAATTGGGGTAGACCCATGCTTTCTGTGCCTCTGGTAAGGACTAAGTGCTGCTACACTTCTGGGGCGACGAGTAGACTGTGCCTCTGGAGACGACGGAACCTCTGTGCTTTTAGGCGATGGGTGGACTTGGCTTCGAATGACGACAAGACTTCTGTGTATGTAGAGAAAATTATGAAGCTATGTTTTGGGGTACCAGAGTCACTGTGCTGTAGGCGACAAGTAGGCTTGTGCTTCAGGTTGACGAGATTTTTGTGCTTTTGGAGCGACATGTTGACTTGTATTGCTTGCGATGGGAGTTCCCAAGTCTCTTATAGAGAAGTGACTTAAGCTTCTGATCTAGAGCAGATGACTACACCACAGGAATGGAGATGGTGTGAGCATATCACTATCTTGTACCTCATGTGGACACAGGTAAGTGGCTGCGCCTTTGAACAGTGAAGGCGGTGGCTACGAAGGGAAGGGTATGAGGTATGACACCTTTGCACGTCTGAGATTAGCGCAGGCAGATAGCTGCGCCCCTGGAGTGCAGATATTGGCTTCTGGAATAAAAGAAGAGAAGGAGGGCCCTACCACCATCTTGTTTCTGAGGTTGGCACACGGAGGTAGCTTTGCCTCTGATTTGAAGGCTCTAGCTTCCTCAAGTGTTGAGTTACTGATATGCTTATTAGAGGCTGCGCCCACGAGAATATCAAAACATGCTTTTCGTGGAGGTCAATCCTCCAGCATGTGTATCGAGAAGAAGGAAGGCTGCGCTTTAATGAAGACTGCATCCCTTGTAGATCCCTCTAGGCTTTTATCGAATCTGTACTAGATCCTTTGTAGAAGAACATAATTAGTCCCTTATGTATAGTCTTGATGTGTCTGTACTAGACTTAGGTAGACATGACAATGAAGGGACTCCTTTCTATATCTTCTGTTTTGTCTTTTTAGTACTGAGCCTCAGCCATCTGCATCTTCTGCGCTTTGGCGGAGGGATGTCTTCAGCTAAGATTTTTCATGCTTCTACAAGACCCCGTTCAGAATGTCCCAAACTTGAGTCATGCTCGGGATACTTTGAACAGAAGCATAAACACGCGTTAGGACTGTACGAGCTGGATGATGGCTGGTGTCGTACCTAGATCTTATCATTAATTATCTTGAGTCATCATTTTAGATCATGGGCTCCTGATGGCTTCTTGATTTTGGATACTCTTTTGTATTTATCGGGATCGTAAATCTCTTTAAAGAGGTGGTTCAGAGTCACATGCCTTTGGTTACTCGCAGTACAGCCATCTGTCATGGAGAGGAGCTTTAGCTTAACTTGTAAGCTTTCTTCTGTCCGATGTCTGGCTCGTGCTTGGATCATGCGAACAACCTATATAAAGGACTGTCCTCCTTCCAGAGAAGACTCAGCTGCTTTAACAATGGCCTTGCTTGTCCGATGTTCAACTCCCGACGACCCTGAAGTTTGCTTGAAGCGACCGTCGGTGGCAAATCTTTTTATACAAAGAAGCTATAGTAGAACTACCATTGGATCTCGAAACATCATGCGCCATGGATATCGTGGACGTCAATGGCGTCTCGGACCTCTGCTTCCTGGGTTAGGATTGCTTGCCATTCTGACCGAGGAATAGTAAGGCCTGCTGTTGTGGTTGCTCTCGCCAGCCAGCTAGGGAGATATGAGAGTCCTGTGCTGGTCTTCATCCCCGGCTCGGGCCAATAGCAGCTTCGGGCGGTGGCTTCCTTTTGATCAGGAAGTGATTGGCTCTGTCACCGCCTTGCACGCGCTATTGAGAGCTTGTACTATAATTTCAACTTTTTTGTTGCTTCTGTGTATGTAACTACGAAGAGTCTGTAATAGGTCTTTGTAGCCACATATTTTTATATGTAGAAGCTTTCTTGTTCCCTTTGCTTTTGTCTCCAGAATAAAGAAAAAATCTTCATAATGGATTTGCCTGACCAGAGGTAATATGGACGTGTATAGAATAACAATCCAGAGGTAATATGGACGTGAACTATTTTCTAAACTGCCGGGATAATCATAGAACTGATGTGAGAAGAACGACTACTCAGAGGTAATGTGGACATGGTAGTCGTTGTGGGTCCGTTGAGCACTTCTAGAGGGGGGTGAATAGAGTGCGTGCGTGCAGCAGAATAATAATCACCACTTAAAAATATTTATGACAGTGACTAAACAAATATGGAGCATGCAATATATAAGTAAATGCGTAAAGTAAATGAGTTGAGAAGAGCAAACGCAAACACCAAGGTTTATACTTGTTTACCTCTGAGAGGACTAGTCCAGTCTCGAGTACTCAACCCGATATTTGAATCCACTATTTGAAATAGAGATTACACCCCGTATTTTGCTCCGAAGAATACGTCAACTTCAACACCGTCGTGTTTTTATCCGAAGCCCACGAAAAAACTTCAACACCGTCGTGTTTTAATCCGAAGCTCACGAACAAACTTCAACACCTTTCTGAAGAAAGCTTTTATACTCCAAGCTTGTACAACTAAAATACTCCTAATCGAAAACCACCGACACTTAGAAGAATAGGAGTTGTCTTGGGAATAGGAAGATTTAAAGCTCTTGGTAAATAAGAAGACTTTAGAATAGATAAAGAAGATGAAGAAGGCTTGAGTGTGATTAGAAATGAAAAAATCTTCTCTATTTAAAGGTATTTTTAAGACAGAGTTCGGGAAGAACTCAGTAGGGTTAACTTTCATAATTTTGAACATTGCAGATCCAAAGGACTAAGAATTTGCTGCTGACTAGGAGAAATTCAAGTGGACCGAGTTCGGACCGAGTTCGGGCAGAACTCTGGCCGAGTTCGGTTCCTTTGGTTCTGGTTAAACCTAAGTTGGTTTTTGGTTCAATTGGGTTTGGTTCGGTTTAAGGAATGAATCAAGATAGGTTGAGATAGACTTCTAATTGCCAGTGATTCCGACTCATAAATAATATAGACTCAAAAATAGAAATATATAGAATAAATATGAAAACTAATAGCCCATATGATGATGCCTTTTTCTTGACATTGAAGAAGCATTTTTCCTTGACGGCAATCGTCCAAAGATAAATAGATCTGGAAATGCCGTCTTTGGCCCATCATTGCCAGCGGACCGAGGCCCGGATAGGCCGTTGGATGATTCAGAGAAATCTTCTTATATAACGCCATCTTTGGCCCATCATTAATTCTCTATTACGTATGTCCTGCTTTGACAAAGCTTGATCATGCTTACTGCATGTCTTATAAGAACATGTTAGACGAATAAAGCAATATGATACAAGCATAGCAATATTAATATAGTGAACATAAGGACAATGTTATGTTTAAGTAGTGACAAGATATATAGTGATTATATGAATATTAGTGACTTCAATAGTTAAACTTAATTGATTAGCCATATTCAAAAATATGATATAATTATTGGGCTAACAGTCGCGTCTTCCAGGTGTAGAGGAGCAATCCAGAGGTAATGTGGACGTGAAGTGCTTCATTTACTTGAGAGAATATATAAGAGGAAGAACGAGAGATCCTCTTACCAGAACTTATGGGCACCCTTTTCAGGGGATGTGGGTGCCTATGCTGGTTCTGTCTTCAGACGTAATACTTCTTTACGAACTTGCCGTTGATGGGCATCATTAGCAAGTCCCCATTAGGCTTAGCTAGCCGATAAGCACCGTTGGAGTATACCGTTTCTGTGACGAACGGTCCTTCCCACTTGGGCTCGAACTTTCCAGCCGTCTTGTGGGTCATCACCATCGGTCTTCGTACTGCCAAGACGAGGTCGCCCACCTGGTAGGAACTTTCACGGACCTTTTTGTTAAAGGCCCCAAAGATGCGAGCTTGGTAAAGCTCAATCCTTTGCTGCATGAGCAAGCGCTTTTCATCCAATGCTTCTAGCTCTTGTAACCGCCAATGCTGATTGTCTTCGACGGTTAATTGATTAGTGATCATGTTAACAGACATCTTCTTAAGGGCTGAACCCATGCTGGTATCGGAGTCCCAAGTTGAGGAGTCAGAAGAGTGTGAGTGCTTCATGACTTTTTCTTCTGAATCATCTGAGGTGGTTGTAGGTGTAACATACCCCAGCCCTCGACGAGTACGTTGGTAGTAGTTTTCAGCTTTTCTCTTTGGAGCATGAATCCGTATGGGAAGACGCCGACCTTTGCCATAATTGAGCCCCTTGTTGCTATTCAGGTCATAGCCTATCTTCTGGATAAGATTTTTGGCATGTGTTGTGTAGCGGTAGAACTGTATTTTGCCGCTGTCGAGGTCTGAGTCTTCAGGAGTCATTCACTGCGGATGCTCCAATCAACCGAATATGATAGGTTCCTCTTCTTTTTTTCTGGCTGAAACTACGAAGTAGGCACCTCGGGCAGGGACAACCCAACTCACACGGTTGGCAGTTGTCACTTGCATCTGTAGTTTACACAGAGAATTGTCCAGAAAATTCTTGGTGTTCTAGCATGCGCTAGAGTAGTTCGATGACAACTTTCTATTGATGAAGTGGGATATCTTGTCCCGAGGGATTACGTCATCGAATGAGTGGGCCTTTGTATCGGCGCAGACATAATCTTCTAGCTCTGCGTCGGTAAGGGCTAGAGCTGTCGCCGGAGAAGGAGGATGCCTCTCTTTCAGCTTGACCATAAAGGGAACGATGGTTGGAAGGTCCTGTACCTTCATGGTCGGCCTTGGGGACCTCTGGGGTAACTTCATTCGTATAGGCTCCTGACCATCTTTCATCGTCACTGGAGGCAAAGGTGGAGCTTTACCCCGAAGCTTAACAACAAGAGGCGCTGACACCTTGGGAGGCCTCCCTTTCAGTCAAACTTTATTCGACTACTGCTGTACTTTCTGAAGCTATATCTGCCTCGTCATCAGCATTATTGTTGTCGTCATCCCAGGAGACTGACTTGTACAAATCAGCATCTATACAGTAGGCTTTAAGTCCTCAGAATGGATCGATATCAGCGAAATCCATTTTGATAGTCCCGTCGATGGCCACATATTTTATGCACTGATGTAGGATGGAAGGGACAATCATGTACTCATAGATCCATGGTCGCCCCAGTAGCATGTTGTAATTTATGTCTGCATCAATGACACAACAAGTCACTTCAGTATGAAGGTCTCCGATCTGACATTTCGGGCAAATTTTGTCCAAGGGCTCGCTCTTTCCCGTATGGAAGCCACTGATTGTTGTGTTCGAGGCTATCAACCGATGCATCAAAACCCCTAAATTTTGAAGCAAGCTTCTTGGGATAATACTCAAAAAGGAACCTGGGTCGATGTTGATGCGATCGACCTTAATGGCACCGACATACCCCGTATAGTACATGGAGCGGTTGTGCCGATTATTCTTTAGCAACATGTATTGCTGGGTAAAAGTGATACTAGAAATCACTTCGACCACGCTGTGACAATATGGGCAAGCTATAGGATCCACTTTCAGTGGCTGAACCTGGGTGAGGAGGGACTCGGCGTTCTGTAAAGCTTCAATGAGTGCATCTCGGGTCTCTTTAGAGAGGTGGAGGAGCTCGAAAAGTGACAATCTAGCCGGAGTATTAGCCAACTGCACTAGAATATCGAAGTTGTAGGGCTTGATAGGCCCGAATGTCAAATCCTTTCTGAGAGGTTTTTCGAAGCGAACCTCCTTCTGTTTCTGTTTGTCCACGGTAGGTGCCCGAGATGGACCCGCCTCTGGTGCCTCAGGGATCTGAGGTGGATCTGTTCCTGATATATCCGGGACAGGAAGAGTATTTGGTGGAGACTCCTCATAGTCTGGAGCCTGACTCTTCTCTTGCCTCTGTGCCGAGCGGGTGGTCACCAAAGCATCATCGATTGACGTTGAGAACATACGACATGCCTTATTTTTCTTTCCTTTGGCAGAAAGGGTCGTATATGTCATCATGTCGGGGACCAAGTCAGGATGTATCCACATAACTTTGCCCCGAGGTGTAGAGAACGGGACAAACCCTTGAGCGTTGTCATGTGCTGGCGGAAGGTTGACTACTTCCATCGTCACCTTTGGAATAGGGATGACGCCATCTTGTACCTCTTTGGTGGAAAAGCTCTCGAACTGGAGAGTAACCTTATTCGCTGTGATGATCTTCTTCTCTTAATCCAACGATATGACATTGGCATTAATGAGGTGCTAAATTTGCCCCTTCAATACATGGCAGTCCTGTGTTGAGTGATGGACATACTAGTGATAATGGTAGTACTTGGGATGGTCCACCTTTCATACTTTATCAGGATACCTGGGTGGCGGGATGGACAGTTTGTCACTCTTCCTAAGAATCTCGAAGAGCTCCAGCGTATCCTTGTTATTGAAGGAGTAAGTCTCCCTCGGTCTCTACGCTTCCGCGGACGGGATTTGCAGCTGCTGAACCTTTAAAGATGTTGACGGTCATGGCTTGCTTGCCTTTTCCGTCTTTAGGGTTGTTGCTGTACGAGCATCTCCTTTTTTTTTCGCGCACAGGAAAGTGTAGCCCCAGGAGCTGCACATCCTGGGCTTTCTTTTGTGCGGCATTCGCCTCTGCAATGAAAGGTGTCCACTCCGTATAGGGAGCACTGTGCCACAATTTTATAGCGGGCATCATGTTCTTACGGCAGGAGTCCATAAGCATGGGTTCGGGCATGCCGGGTGGTAATCTGAGGGCTACCTGGCGGAAACGCTCGATGTATACGCGGACAGGCTCTTTCTCCCTCTGGACAATTTCCATGAGGGTCGACATGGTCATAGCTATGCCTCATTCATAGAATCGGTCAAAGAAGCGAGTCTTCAAGTCTTCAAATGATGAGATGCAGTCGTCCGGAAGACTGTACAACCACTCATAGGCTACCTTCTGCAGGGCTCCTATGAATATATTGGCCAGGAGGGCATCATCCTTTGGCAAGTGTCCCATTACTAAGGCAAAGTACCTCAAGTATTATCGGGGAGACCCCTTCCCTTCATAAGATGTAAGCGTCTGCAGATTGTATTTGGAAGGATAGACGATGTTGTCCCACTCAACAGGGTATGGCTGTCGGATTCCCATCTTCCGAACCATTGCTTGCTTCTCTTGGCACCATGACGGGCATACAGCTCTTTGATGACCTGCTATATCTCGGCCGGTATTACGGAGCCTGTAGCCGATGGAGTAGACGAGGATGGTCCTGTTTGATTGGCAGTAGGCAACCTGCTGGATTCATCATTGGTTGGCGGATAACGCACAGGTATAGAGGCAGCAGGAACCATGCTACTCTTAAGGTCGATTATGACCAAGGACAGGGTCTTCGTGGTGTCTGTCAGCGTATCCAACTTCGTCTCGAAAACTTCGATACGTCTGAGAGCTTCGTTGTTGTCTTCCTCATTGCCGTCGGCCATGAAGACAGACCGAGTGTGAGGGTGACTCGAGGGAGCCGTGGATCCTTCACTTTCTAGCTCAGACGCTTGAGTCTCGCTGCCCTGAGGATATACCATAAGATTGTGATCTTCTTCGGACTCAGTATGGTTGCTACCCCCGGTCTGGTGACTGGCTGCGCCAATAGAGACATCCATGTCGTATTGCGCCTCATCAGATTAGAATACAGGGTTGTTGTGCATGGTAGGAGGCTGGCTACCCCTAGTTTTTGACAAAGCACCCAATGCAGATTTGGAACAAGTGCCTTGGAACACACCCGTATCAGGTACCATAGCTTTGTTGTTCACTGACCTCTTCTTCGGTTTAACAACCGATATGAAAGGATTCTGGGAGGGCTCCTTGAAAGCTCTAGAACCCTGTGCCGCATAGCATGTGGCAATGTGGGGTTCATCTTCTCTATGTCTCACCGACCCCCTGTTAGGCCTCTGTCGTGGAGTCGGCGTGGAGTAGAGTATCTGGAAGACGGAGCGCCTGCTCGACGGTGGCGTAGCCGTCTGCTGACAACGACAGTTAATGGTAATCTAGGTACAAGGGTGCCTTGATTTAGGCACGTCTTGTACCACAGATTCTTCTTCCGCCTAGGAGAGGGTTGGCTCTTCTGTCGTAGCACTCCTATTTTACATGCAGGGAAGCTGCATGTAAGCACAGTCAGAGCGGGTCTGGCGAGGAAACCTTCTGTCGCTCCTGCAGGAATGCTGCTCGCATGGCTCCCTCTCCGTGGGAAGTACCCCTATCTTGGTTTACGTATATGAGTACCCCAATGGGATGGAGATTCGACTGGTTGAGGCATCGAAGTACGAGAGCCAGTCTTATATAGCTTTTCGTCGGCTACGCGTGTTACTGTCAACACGGGCCTCTGGTCTGCTGCTGGTGTCGCACGCTTGTTGTACGAAGTACGAGCCACCTGGGATCTCTTCCTACTACCCTAGCTGGTGAGTAGTATTCAGTCTGCCGAAGGTTTACCTAAAGGGAAAGCGATTTGTCGAAGAGAGATCTCCTTACCGGCAATACTCCCGTCGTGAGGGGTTGGACCGGTGTGCACTTTCTTTGGCATCGTTCCTTCGTTAGATCAACCATGGAACCACCATCTTCTTCACCATGTTTTCACGAGACGGGAATCAGGCGAGGGGATAAGGCTGTAGCAGCTAGGACCTTCTCTGTGGCTTTAACGTTGAGGGGGTCCTAAGATGCAGTTCCCACCATCGTGCTACTGGCTGCAGCCGCCTTAGGCCTCCAGACACGTCGAGTATTCTTCGGTTGTACGAACTGCTTTGAAGTCTTTGACTTTTCATCAGAGAGGAGATCTTCAAAAGCCTGTTGGTCGAAGCGTACAACTAGCAAGTCTTAAGAAGTTCCCAGCAAGTTGTCATCAGATTGCGTCACCGCCTTCTCGTTGGAGGAGAAGGAAGTCTCCAGCAGAGCCTCCATTTTGTTCGACGTAACAAAAGGTTGAACGAAGTTTTTGCTTTATTGGATGTATAAGGTATCTGTGTACAAAGAATGAAGTCCTAAACAGGATATTCTAAGTACAGAGAGAAATGGTTTCGGGGAAAGTATGACAGTGGATATCGAGCACTGTAGCGGCTCCTTTACTCCTTTGACGATTTGTCGACGAATCAACATTGCTTTGGTTCTCTGGCATTTTTGATGGGACTCTGGGGTCACCGATCAAGAGGTTGTCTGGATAAGAAGATCCCTTGAAGATGGTTGGTTGGTTCTTTTGTTGATAGGTGAATGAGGGTGGTCGACTCTTCGTGGATGGAGATCACTGCTCCTTTGAAGATTGTCGATTGTCAATGTTCCCCCTTTCTTTCCATCGATCCGTGGAAGAAGAACTCCTTCTATTTATAGAGAACTGAGCATATATGCAATATGCATTAGGGTTCCTGAGATGTGAAAGAATCTACCGTCATTGCACGGTGCGGGCTTCTGTGGCACTGACATGTAACGGATATCGAGATTTCCCTCAAACGAGATCTCTGGTGGTTATAAACATAACCAAAGGAGGTGACATGTGGTGCTTAACAATTTGCTTGCTCGAATACAGCAGAGTAAATCTTGGGATTTCATCTTAGATTTGGAGTCTAATTGATCCCCGTCTAAGATTTAAATTAATCTGATATGATATCAATCATGATTTAATTCCAATCTTCTCTGCAAGAGGCGGTTTAAACAAACCAATTGGGGTTGACCCATGCTTCCTGTGCCTCTGGTAAGGACTAAGTGCTGCTTTCATGCCCCAGAACTAGAACAATGGAGAGCGAAGGACTGACACAGCCAGCTACGTACATTGAAGTGCAACCCACCTCGCAATACGGTTACGGCTGTCTAGATGCATGATGGTTTATCTATAAGCCATCGGTCTCTTAAGTTCAAGAACAAGCCTAGTGTCTCAATCTCAAGCAAGTAAATACATGTTACAAGATGGTAGATCATCAGACATACAATGTAAGGTGTCCCATATATTACATATTCAGATGATCATGAAGCTAGTCATACAAAATACGAAGACTAGCAAGAGTTTAAGTCATACATAATCAACCCTAGGATTTGCCAATTATGTTACAGCCCTTAGGCAGACAAAACATAAGTTTCAACACGAGCAAACACTTGTTCGGTGGCTAAATGCCTCAAAAGAATAGTTTACAATAGAGTAGGAGAGCAAAACAAAATCCACTCGTTGTCGGGGTTGCGTCTAGTGTTCACCATCTAGCTGGAATGCATGTAGATCCTCGGGTGCTACTCCGAAATCTGGCCATACAAAACCAGCTGGGTCAGACCCCAGAAAAACCAAGTGCCACAAGGGAGGCTTCATTAAGGAACTAAAACTAGAAGGTTAATAAACAAAAAATATAAATAATGAACATGATTAAGTAACAAGAAGACAGGGTTAGAATAAAACAAGAGCTTGTATTATGAAAGCAAGAGGCGGAATATAATTCCCACGTTAACCACAAGGCAAGCATTCAAACATGGCCAATCAAGTCTTACGTTTGCTACCATTAGCTAACTAGGGTTATCACAGGCCTAGTTACTAACAAGATGCATTTGAGATATTTTCGAGTCACAAGCCCTGCAGCTATCCAGGTTATCCAGGTGAGGTTGCTTAGAGTTATCAAGATTACATGAGTTGCATAAGTTACAAGATGACTTGGTATACCTCAGTACATTTGTGTTCAAAAAGTTCCCCATATGACAGTGCGCTGGAAATGTGCCCTACTCGTCGGCAGGCTACAAGTCCACTCTCGTATGGCCAGGATAACGGGATCGGGATCGCCTGTAACTGGGAAAATCTCTCTATATGAACTACTTGATCAATCTAGTCATTAACCTAGTCAGATTTATTATGAATCCCTGACTGTGGTAACCTGGAATCCATGTCCTAGACATGATGCAAGACGAGACATGTAGCCTGTATAGGCACAATCCAAAAAATTAACCACGGTGTCAAGACAAGAGTTACTTAGCAAGTCAGGGTAGATATCGCAATAGCCCTTCAAGATTATCATGTCATATCGGGTTACTTGTTACTTGTTAGGAGTGCGCCTCGACGGGCCACTATCAAGATTGTCATGTCGTGTTCATGTCAAGTCATTTTTATGTCATGATCAATACTGGCAAGTCATGTTATGCTCAACAAATTATCGAGCCGAGTCATCACAAGATAGGTCGAGTACAAGTCACATGCAAGATCACGGGCAAATACAAGTAGAACTAGGAGGACATACAAGGGGCAAGAAGTATCATGTCAACAAGTGGCGCCAGGGAAATAACACATGGCGCCAGGGAAATAACACATGGCGCCAAGGGGGACAAGGGGCGCCTAAGTTAGGTTGCACCAGTCTGGGGTGCACCAGATCATGTTGTGCCTGACTGGAGTGTGCCAGATCAGGTTGCGCCTGAATGGAGTGCGCCAGATCAGGTTACGAACAACCTGACTCAGGTTGCGCTAGGTCAGGTTGCGCCTGACTCAGGTTGCATTTTGAACAAGTTATAATCGATTTTAATAGATCAAGTTATAATAGATTTTGAACAACAGCCTGGGACGAGATTTATTTTAGGAAATACTAAGCTTTAATAGATCAAGTTATAATAGACTCAAGTTATAATAGACTCAAGTTATAATAGATTTTGAACAAGTTATAATAGATTTTAGTATTTCCTACAGCCTGGGACGAGATTTTATTTTAGGAAATACTAAGCTTTAATAGATCAAAACCAAGAAAAATAAAAAAAAAATCAAAACTTAGATCTACAAAAATCTATCCATCAAAATCGAAAATACCAAGTTCTAAAGAGGCTTAGAATTAAGTGGAGAAGACAATAACAAAATAAAATGAGAGATCCATCATGAAGCAAGATTGCACTTGCCTAGGGTTTCTTTGGTGGGTAGGAGGAGCAATGGAGAAGAAGAAGAAGTAAATGAAAGAGTAATGAAGAGAGAGAGAGAGAGAGAGATAAAGGAGTTGACTTATATAGTAACCCCTCTCATCTCAACCAAAAATAAACCAAACCAAGCCAAGCCAAACCAGGCCAAGTCATATTGAACCAAGTTGAACGAAATCAAGTCAAGATTAAACCAAGGATAAGCCAAGCAAGATAAGTCAAGTACGGGTCAGAAATCCGTACACGTATACTAAAAAATATGTATAACAAGAAATGGAAGTGACATCTGCTGTGCTTCTGGGGCGACGAGTAGACCGTGCTTCTGGAGACGACAGAACCTCTGTAATTTTAGGCGACGAGTGGACTTGGCTTCGAATGATGACGCGACTTCTGTGCATATAGATAAACTTATGAAGCTGTGTTTCGAACTACCAGAGTTACTGTGCTGTAGGCGACAAATAGGCTTGTGCTTCAGGTTGACGAGATTACTGTGCTTTTGGAGCGACAAGTTGACTTGCATTGGTTACGATGAGAGATCCCAAGTCTCTTGTAGAGAAGTGACTTAAGCTTCTGATCCGGAGCAGATGACTGTGCCGTAGGAATGAAGATGGTGTGAGCATATCACCATTCTATGCCTCATGTGGACGTGCCTCTGAACAGTGAAGGCGTTGGCTGCGAAGGGAAGGGTATGACACCCTTACGCATCTAAGATTGGCACAGGCAGATAGCTGTGCCTTTGTAGTGCAGACACTGGCTTCTAGAATATTAGAAGGGGAGGAGGGCCCTATCACCATCTTGTTTCTGAGTTTGGCGCAGGAAGGTAGCTACACCTCTGATTTGAAGGATCTGGCTTCCTCAAGTGCTGAGTTACTGATATGCTTCTGAGAGGCTGCGTCCACGAGAATATCAGAACATGCTTTGGTGGAGGTCAATCCTCCAGCATGTGTATCGAGAAGAAGAAAGGATGCGCTTCAATAAAGATTGCATCCCTTGTAGATCCCTCTAGGCTTCTGTCGAATCTATACTAGATCCTTTGTAGAAAAACAAAATTAGTTCCTTATATATAGTCTTGATGTGGCTGTACTAGACTTTGGTAGACATGACAATGAAGGGACTCCTCTCTATATCTTCTGTTTTGTCTTTTTAGCACTGAGCCTCAGTATTCTGCATCTTTTGCGCTTTGGCGAAGGGATGTCTTCAGCTGAGATTTTTCATGCTTCTACACTCCAGTCGATGATGATGCTTAGATGTGATATGAGCTTTCATTTTAGAGTTTTGAGATTTTATTTTGCTAGTGATGATCTATGTAGTTGCATTCTGTAGCAGTCTAAACTTTCACAGTTGGACTTTTTATATAGTAGTTCTAGCATTCATGAAGTCTTTTAGTTATGACTTTATGCTTTTTGGACTTTAGTTGTATCTCCTTTATATTCTAGTTGATGCTATCTGAGTTTTAGTTCATTTACACTACTACTAGTTCTACTATGTTATGACTATTTACTGTGGATATTACTCTTTTTCTTTCCTTGTCTGTGTAAAATTGTTGGCTTTACATATTGCGGGAGAGCTACTCATTTTGCGTACATGACAAAGAGGAAGAAGAGCTACAAACAAAATCAAAATGACATAATTCAAATTCCATATTTCTGCGACAAGTCAGGTATATTATTTCAAAGTTACATCTTAGTTTTATTTTGGTATAGACTCAATTTTGTCAATTATCAAAATTGAGGAGATTGTTGGACCATTGCCTAAATGGTCACACCTGATTTTGATAATCAACGATAACTTAAGTCGATATGCAAGATATACACACTGCTACTAATGTTACAGGTTACTAAAATCAATATCAAAGAACGTACTACATCTACATCCTGCATCTGCAAAGAGTAATCAAATCATCATCCAAAAGGAATTGCATTAGAATCTAGAACGAGTCTTTTTATATTTTCTTCTATAATTTTTACTTTATTGAGTCTAGGAAATATAAATTATGAGATCGATCAGAATATTACTGGCTTAGATTTTCTCAGTCCACAAAATCCAAAAAGCCTACCCAATCCCACAAAATTTCACATATTCATATAATAAAAAATCCTATACAATTTGGACCCCAAAAATCCCATTCCGCCTAGACAGAATTCGGCTAGAACTTTGATCGAGTTTGGTCATGGGATTTTTGAAATTCTGTTCCCTCCAAATCCGTAGGCAACGTTCGTTTGTGAGATATTGGCATCCGAACTCAGTCCGAACTCTGCCCGAGTTCGGTCAGGAAAAACACTATAAATAGAGAAGGATTTTCATATTTCTAATCACTCATTCACTATTCTCTATATCTATTCCTAAGTGTTTTTCATCGTTCTAAAGCTTTTATATTTTGCCTATACCACTCTTAGCCAAAGCTAATATCATTCTGTTCGATTTAGATCCTTTGGTTTACAAAGTTGTAAAGAGATCGCAAGTCAGAAAATTTCTTAGTTTTTGTACTCAAGTTCGTTGGAGTTGGTCGTGTGCTCGTCACCAAGCATGGTATTATGAAGTCGGTCGTGTACTTGTCGCCTAGTATGTTGTTGTAAAAATACGACAAGCTCTCATTTATCTTACAATTGTGGATTAACAGCGGGCGAGAGTACTCGCGACTGGATTAGTACTCTCATAGGGAAACCATTATATATTACGGTGTTCACTGAGTTTGATCTTCTCTCTCTTGATTACTATTCACCCCCTTTAGAGGTGCTCAACGATCCTACATCATTTGCATATGTTGATAGTGGTAATGATTATATTTTGTTTGTAGATACACATAAAGCGAAACCCTCGCAAGTTGTGGAGGAACTGGCTACGGGCACTGGTAAAGAGACCGCTGCCCAAACCCATGAGGAAGAAGTTACAAAAGATTCTCTCGAGGAAGAGGTGGAATGGGACTCGTCTTCTTCGGATGACATCCCAGATGATACTGCTGGGGATGTCGAGGGGGACTTGACAATAGGTGGAGATAACTAGTCCGGGATAGCTGAAGGTGTGGTTACAGTTGAGCCTACCCCTGGATATGATAGGAAGGAACCGACTTCGATATCAAGCCCTACACCTACCCCCATGACAGAGGTTGAGGTAGAGAGGCAAGCTGCACCGCCAAGTCCTACATCTGTGCCAGTGGCAGAAACTAAGATAGAGGAAACGATCCTGCTTCCAAGTCCTACACCTACTCCCTTGACAGGAGGTGGAGTAGAGGAGCCTACCCTGGTATCAGGTGCCATTTCTGAGCTGGCCGTGGCAGGCCTTGATGTTGGTCGGCCCTCTGGGTAAGCCTTGATAAGGGTAAGGGCCTTGTTGTGGAAGAATCCACTTTCGTCCGTATCATCTGGAAAACTATGATGGGTCTTTAAAGGGTTTGGCTACAGTGATCCTTGGCCCTGAGACTTTTAGTAGTCAGGCAGAGCCTATAGATGCTGAGATCCCAGCGACACCTGGGTCGAGGTCTCCTCCGAGGGACTTAAATCCTGAAGCTTCGAAGGTTCGACGGGTGGGTTTAAATGCTGCTCTGCCGAGTCAAGGCATCGTACCACCGCTAAGTTCTACCATCCGTCCGGCTCACATGGGAATCCCGACGACTTCACCTATGACTCCTAAAGCATTAGTCGAGACAGACGAGTATGTAAAATTCCTTGTCGAGGTTGTGTATAAGATTTTAAAGAGGGGATATCTGATGTGCTGGAGGAAGGTATGAGTTTTACGATAGCCAAGGCAATGACACTCCCATAAATTGGCTTGATACGGTCTCATAAGGGCCATGATAATATGGCTGAGATCCTGGAGGCGTCGATTTTCGAGCTCGACCACTATCTTTCTGAGCTCCAGATCATTCGACAGAATGATTTCTCTGCCCTGATAGAGATGGAGCGGATAGGTTGAAGGCTGAGGCTAAGTCAGCTTAATTTTCCAGCCCGGCCATACTGGAGCAGAGTCTGGCCGATGCCAAGATCGAGGAGCAAGAATTTGCATCAGCTATGGAGGATCGGGCCAGTCCACGAGAGGCCTTGGGTGTCCGTATGGCGGGGATTGATAATAAGATCCGCTTATTCCAGGAATAGCGGTCTCAATTTCTAGCATATTCTGAACGGACGACAGCCGAACATATCGCACTTAAGAATGAAGTAGCAAAAGTCACTCGACATGTGGCCAACCTGTTCCATAAGAAGAAGGAGCTGGATGCCAAGTACGCAGCTGTCGTCGCCTCCGAAGATAAGGAATCAATGTATTGTGAAGTTGAGTGCTGAGTATTGGCGACTGTTGAATCCAGGGTAGAGGCTTTAAAGCGTTACATTGACGAGCTATTTGCCAAACTTTAGCTTTGTTCTCCTTTTGTGCTTTTTATTTGCTTTTGTTTATTTTGCTTCTTTTGAGATGTTGTCATTTTTCTTCCTTTGATGAAAGAAATAAAGAACTTTTGCTTGCTCATTTGTTATAAATTTATGATTTTGTGGACTTAGCATCTTTGGCGCACCTGGGTTTTAGGCGCAGATGATAAGTTAAGATGGGATTGAGAATTGGGTTAACCAATATGTTTACTCAAAGGTAATGTGGAAATGGTAAATATGGGATTTGTGGTAGAATTTTCTTACTCAGAGGTGATAGAAACATGGTAAGAATAGACTTAGTTGGGATATAAATAACAACTCAGAGGTAATATGGACATGGATGTTCTATAAGTAGTGTGTAACAACCTAGAGGTTGTTCAATGAGAGTGTTTACTCAGAGATGATGTGGACATGGTAAACATCTATTTTAGCGTCATCTTACTCAGAGGTGATATGGACATGGATATTTTCTACTGGAAAATAATGAGGGGATGTCCTAGGGTAGCTGGGCCCAAGAAACAACATATAATGATCATAGGAGGGTGAACTCGGTTCCCGAATTAGTATATATTTGTTAGGTATATGGAAGTACATGTCAAAGAGTTTCAAGCATAGTACTTCTTTAGGAACTTGCCATTGATTGGCATCATAAACAAGTTTCTATTTGGTTTTGCTAGTCGGTAGGCACCATTAGAATACACCGTCTCTATGATGAAGGGGACTTCCTACTTGGGTTCGAACTTTCCTAGTATTTTGTGAGTCATCACCATTGTCCTTCTGAATGATAGGACAAGGTCACCCACTTGGAAAGTTCTTTGTTTGACTTTCTTGTTGAAAGCTTCGAAGGTGCGAGCCTGATAGGGCTCAATACGCTGTTGAGCCAAGAGGTGTTTTTCATCCAACGCCTCTGATCTTGTAACCGACGACGTTGATTGTCTTTCTCCGTCAACTGGTTTGTAATGACCGCTCATAGCGAGGGAATCTGGATTTGAGAGAAAGCACGACCTCACTACCATACACCAAAAAAATAGTGTGTTGCCCGTCGGGGTCCAAACTATTGTGCGATAGGCCCAGAGGCATTCGTCTAACTTTTTGTCCCATTAGCGTTTGTTAGACGACACGAATTTCTTGAAAAGTTTGACAATTATTTTGTTGAAAGCTTCGGCCAACTCGTTTATCGCCAGATTCTATGCAATCGATGCCACATTCTGGATGTGATTCTTATCATAGAATCTGCTGAATGCATGACTCATGAATTGTGGACCATTGTCGTGGATGATCCTTCAGGGTTCCCCAAAACGGAAGATGACATAATGTTTTAATGAAACTAATCACTTTTGAGCTCTTCACCTCTGACAGAGGAACTGCTTCCGTCCACTTAGAGAAATAGTCGGTGATGGCCAAAATGAAACGATGCCCTCTAGACGACGGAGGGGTAATCGGACCAACTATGTCCATAACCCAGCCTTTAAATAGCCAATAGGCGGCCGTAGGGTATAAAAAATATGACATTTGATGGATGATGTTGGCGTGCAGCTGGCATACTTGGCATTTCTTGGCGTACTAGACAACGTCTGCCATCATGGTAGGCCAGTAATAGCCCATATGTCGAAGTCGATCCGATAGCTTGGGACCGGTTTGATGAGCTCCACAGGCACCGTCGTGGGCCTTCCGAAGAGCTTCGGTCGTGTCTTTGTTTAATAAACATCGGTGGAGAAGTCCATCATATGAGCGATAATACAGCATTTTGGTAGCCGTATCGTAGTAGAATCGGAGAGAACGCCTTTTGATAGACACGGCTTCCTTCGGGTCGTTTGGAAGGATTTCGTAGGCTGCAAAGTCTATGAATGAAAATTGCCAGTCCCTGATATTGACACCGACGTTTGCTGTTATGACATGGTTTAGACACATGCATAGATTGTTTTTGGGGCACACCAAATCCTGGCCAATTACCGTAACAAGTGTTGGGTCCCAAGAGGTGCCGCCAAGGAGGCAGCGAGGCTAACAAGAGTGTCGACATTTAGATTTTGTAGCCGAGGTACACGTTCTATGAAGAACTTGGTGCAGTTAGAGATGATGTCCAAGGATGCCTTGTGATAGGGAAGCAAGTCTTCATGAAGAACCTCGTACTACCCTTGAACCTAGTTAGCGATGAGTTTCGAATCGCCATTGGACTCGAGGTGTTCAACCCCCAACTGTCTGGCTAATTGGAGCCCGATGATAAGAGCATTGTACAATGCTACATTGTTGGAGCACGAATATGTAAAGGAATAGGCACGTTGGACGACTAGGTTATCTGGAGAAATCAAGACCACCCCCACTCCTGTGATGATCTGGCCCTTAGGGCCTGTTTTTGAAGCATTGTCGAAGAACATCCGCCAGACGAAGTTCTCCTCGGCGATATTGGATTCCAGCACCTCATTCGGAATATCCTTATATAGAGTTAGGATGATTTCGGTATTGGGTGTGCAGCTAAGAAGTCAGCTAGAGCCTATCCCTTGAGAGCTTTTTGTGGAACAAATTGTTGGCCCATACAGCCATGGTCGAACCGATTTTAATAATTGACTTAAAACTCCGAGCTCGATATAAAAGAAACATAAGATCGCATATTTCTTCTTAACTAATTTTTTATATTTTTTTTATATATTTTTCTCTTTATTGAATCTAGAAAATTGTGCATCGGGATCACTAGCATTTAGAAGTTTATCCTGAACCAAAACAAACCTATCTTTGACCCCAAACCAAACCAAAATCCAAAAGAATTTTTGAACCAAAAATATCCTGAAACTTAGTAGCCGAACTCAGGCTGAGTTCTGCCCGGACTCGGACCGAACTCGGTCCCCTAGGATCACTCCTGGTCAGCAGCATTTTCTAGTCTTTTGGATCTCCAACGTTCAAAATTTTGAATGTTAGACCTATCTAGTTCTGCCCGAATTCTGTCCTAGAAAATCCTATATAAAGAGAAGAATTTCCTATTTATATTCACTCATTCATTCTTCATCTTCTTTATCTATTCCAAAGATTTATATCTACTTAAAAGAGCTTCAATCTTCAAATCGCCAAGACAACTCTTATCCTTTTAAGTGTCGGTGGTTTCTGATTAGGAGTATTCGAGTTGTACAAGCTTGGCGTATAAAATCTTTCTTCAGAAAGGTATTTGAAGTTTGATTGTGGACTTCGGATAAAAACACGACGGTGTTGAAGTTGGCGTGTTCTTCGAAGCAAAGCACACGGTGTAATCTCTATTCAAAATAGTGGATTATAGCGAGTAAGAGTTCTCGCGAACTGACTACTCCTCTCAGAGGAAAACCAGTATAAATCTTGGTGTCTGTGTATTGCTTTCTTGCCTCCACTTATTGTCACGACCCGCTCCCGAATAATCGGACACGAGTCGGATACGAGTCGGACACGCCCAGCCTTCGTCGTTAGACACGACGAAGTAAGCTGTACCAAGATAGGGAAATCAAACCAGATAAACAAGAATATATACAATCACAACATCTATAAAACGTTCCCAGAATGATCACCATAATCCACAAATCCATATATTAAAATTGTACTAGTCATCAGGAATGAAAAGTACAATATCTAGGAGTAAAGCTGAACAGTCTAAACCTGAAACCTCAAGCTAAGTCATGTCTCCATCCTGCTCAGCTAATATCCTGGGCTCTGGCCCATAGGGTAGAACAATATCCTGCAAACACCTGCAACATATCCTAGTCAGGAGCGGAGCTAAGTATATCCAAGGAAATGAACATGAACATCATGGTATGAACAAGAAACAGGAAATATATATAAAGTACGAGAAATAAGAATAAGACATGAATCCTGAATATGAATACTGAAAGTAAATACAGGAAACATGATAAGAGTCCTGAACATGAAATACAACCTGAATATAAAATACTACCTGAATCCTGAAATGTGCAATATTGAAATACATCCAGAGTGTGTGATCGGCTTGGGTAGATTCAATGAACATGAAATGGTACGGCTTCGATCCCGCGTGCACGATGCGGGCCTAAGCTATTCACATGAATAGTAACAGGATTTGATCACACATCTGTAGTATTTTCCCTCCCAGACACAAGTAAACTCAAGAAACATAAAACAAGACAATCCCGTGATACATTGTGTCAACAAGGTGATACATGAATGAATATACAAGACATGAGAAAATTAACAAGTCCGAGGAGTATACTTGCCTTGCTCAGGGTGATCAAGTGTAGGTAGGTAGATGATCTGTCAGTCCTCCTGGTACAACAGGTACAATTTGATTAAGTTCTAAACATTGATTTTGCTAACTAACTATATCCTAGCCAAATGACTATTATTGACTACTACCAATACTTTTGCTAGCTATACATATCTCCTAGCTAGCTAAATATGTATTTAGGTAATACTGTCAAATACTTGTATAGGGCAGTGATTATTAATATGGATGTCACTATGTAAAATAGACTAGCTAATAGCTCAGCTAATCATTTATCTGAATTTACCTTTAATTATGAACTAATAATTAAGATAGGTTTCTATGTTTAGTAAAAATATCGATATCCAACAAAACATTTTAACAACCTAGTTTATTTTAAGGCAAAATAAGGCTAGCATAGCAATATTACGATGATTATCATTTAACAAAATATTATTATGCAAGATCAGATATATAAAATATTAACTAAACATTATAGACTAGAAACTATATTTACTAATTAAATTTAGTTATGATAACAAAATAATTTGATCATAATAGGAACACTAGTAATTATTATTGGATGATATATTATTATTATTATTATTTTTACCAAAACATATGATTTAAACTATACATGCAGTTTTATGATACATCTACTAATAATATTTATATAAAACATCACACATCTATCCATATAATACTCTTATTTAATCATTTACTAGGGCCTTGGTCTGGCTCAACAAATTAAATCAGAATTTACTCAATGGCCCTAAGCCCAGCCAAAATAGATTGAATGAAGGAATTAAACTATTCTACTAGAGATCAACAGCCCATCCTACAATTGGCTTGAAACCCAACCCTACAAAATATCCAAGCACCACATTAACACTACTGGCTTTGGAAGCCCAACCCAACGAGAGGGTTAAACCCCAATGACTACATTCCATCCCCATACTCAACCCAGCCACTCCTTCTCATAATAATGATAAAAAATGTGACTCAGAAAGTATAAGCAAAATTGGAGATTTTATAAGGAAAACAGAGAATTAAAGTACCAGATGAATTCCCACCCAAAACATCATATACGAAAAATAACTGATTTAAAAATATACATTTAAACACCAAAATCTAATTCTCCAAAATCAAATAATACATATTCCCACCCCCTGCAATAACATACAACTAAATTAAACCCGACATTATCTCTATCGCAATTCAAAATAGAACTAAAGAGGTTAACAAAACCCAACATTTGAAGTAAATGATTAACTAAAACCCTTCCCTCCAAATGGAGACTTAAGAAAACAGAATTGCAGCAATTTGAATCAACATCAGACTCAACTCTCAGGCTGCCAAACACCAACCAAGTTCCCAAGCTATACTCGCTCAAAACGACCCCAATACCAAAATTATACAAAGGAAATACATAATTTGATTAAAAGAATATACAATCCAAAATAGGGACAAAAGTAGAAATCTTAATTAGTAAATTGTTGCCACGCCAATTCTATCCAAAATGACCTGTCCACGAGACATGAGCACGAGAGGATACGAACCCTGTACACTGCTACAGCCACACACGCCTGTATCGATATAGCGATTCCATCCCAACCATGGATACACACACAGTCACCGAAACGTACTCCACACCAGTCTCGAACAAGACACGAATAACACCAGACACGAATACGACACCCATCCAGACAGACCCTGGACATGCCATTCATGCTCAAAGGAAAGAAATAAGATTCAATTATACAACGGAAGGATAACATAGGTACCTGAAGAAGTAATCGAGGATACGTCTCCAAAATCAGACACTTCCCCCTGAATCCAACTGCAGTTGACAAATCAGTTGAACCTAAGCACCACTACCGCGGGTTCGAATTCACCAATGTTCCTCAAATCCACTATACTGCTCGAACCCAAAGAAAATCACACAATCCAATCGTCAAGAATACTACATTGGTTCAATCGAAACAACGTAAAGGAATTTAAAGAAATATTTTAAGATTGATCCACAAATACTCACCAAAAATTCACTACGGGAAGGATTACTGAAGCAGATCGCGTCCTCACGAATCAGTACTGCATTCCCTGTGTCCGACTCAGGCACAATGGTGTGTCTGACTCCTCAAAGGAAAATCTAGAAACGTCTGAGATTCAAAACAGGAACTGATTCAAGATGATTCACGAATCCAGAACAATTCAAGAATATGATAGAACAAAACTCAATTAGAATTTCAAAAATCAAATCAATATTTGAAAAACTATTGATTATAACTCGATCGATTGATCGTCATGATCAAGATCAATAATCCTAGATTCAATCGAAAGAAAGAATGATCGAAGAGGACTCGTCGAGCTTAGATCGGCGGCTCTCGAGTCGCCACCACGCATATGGTCGATCGTCTTGGTGTTGCCAATGTAGGGAAGTCCAGATCCGCTGGGGTGATGACCGGAGAGGAGCGTCGTCGCTGAAAATGCTACATCGTCGAAGAATGACTTACGTGCCGTGCGCTGCCTGAAGAACGTCGACGGAAATGACGATCCACTCGCCAAAGAGGAAACACACGCAGTCCATGCGCCGCTGCTCATCGTCGTCGAGAGAATAGCTCAACAATGATCGTTGCGAAGAATATGGCCTCGCCGCTGTGACGTGGAGAGCCGCCTGGCCGCTTGTAGGCCTTTAAAAATGACAGTCACGCTGAGTTGATCAGGACAGAGTCAAAAGTCACGCTCAGTTGATCAGGACAATATTTATAAATCACGCTGGGGAGACAGCTCATCATTTGTCAGAGAGTAATTATGACTGACAGCACAACAGTCGAAGAATGTCTCTTTGTATGCCACGTATGTACAGAATTCGAGAGATCACAGCCGTCTATTGCGTGATTTTCGAAATCTTCTTCAGCAAGACTCAACCTTCGTCAAGTTGGCATACCAAAAGAGCTTCTTGTCATTTAATGTGACTGACAAAAGCAATCACTGCCAGAGATTTTGTGTCAGTCGAGGCACGCTGAATCAAGACAGCTGGCAGTTCTATCCCAAGTCTGCGTGTATTTTGAGTTTTCACTCAAATCTGCGTGGATTCTGAAGTTTTCTTCACCAAGTCTGCGTGGATTCTGAAGCTTCTTGCCCCAAGTTTGCGTGGATTTTGAAGCTTTCTACCCCGAGTCTGCGTGGATTTCGTCTTCACCAAGTCTGCATGGATTCTGAAGCTTCTTGCCCCAAGTTTGCGTGGATTTTGAAGCTTTCTACCCCGAGTCTGCGTGGATTTCGTCTTCAACAAGTCTGCGTGGATTTCATCAAATTGGAGTACGTGGCAGCCATGCCACTGATCTCTCGCCTGCGTGTCCTGTAACTTGCATACGACTCATGCATGATTGCCATGTGTCCAACAGTTACAGGCCACGTCCAGTAACTGCTCACAACCTTGCGTATGTTAAATCCTGCGTGATTTTCAACTAAGCACAGGCTGTGAAGACAGTTATCTTTTCAGTTATTATTTTTGACTCTATAAATAGAGTTCTTTTTCTCATTCATTGGACAGATACATAGTTATCTACTGTCAAAATTTTGAGAGCTTTTCTTCTTCTCATAGTCCAAGGGATAAAGTGATCGTCTTCTAGATCAGATTCCCACAGTTGTAATTTTCCCAGATACACAATAAATAAAGGAATTTATTTATGGAAAATAAATTGGCGACTCTGCTGGGGAAAACCATCTCCTCTTCTGAGATGGCAACAACTCAATGCGATACTTCATCAATCGGCTCGACGAAGAAGGTGATGACGATCTAATTCGATCAACTCGCCTATGAAGAAATACAGCGGGCTAAGAGTGGTAAGCCCACTACAGCCTCCATCATCACTGCCAAGTCGAAGGGACACTCTGTCTATGTCCCTAAGAATCAGTTGGCAGCCAATGGTGAAGTCTCTGCCACAGTATCTGCTCCTAACACTGGCAAGAACTCTACTGCAAGCACGCACACTCTTGTGCGCTCGAAGATGACAGCAATCAAAGATCACGCTAACAGTACTGGCTCCTTAGCCAAATCTGTTCCAGTGTGTGTCTCCAAAGTTGAAAGTCACGCTGACAGTACTGGCTCCTTAGCCAAATCTGTTCCACCGTGCAATTTCAACCTCAAAAATCACGCTGACAGCACTGGTTCCTTAGCCAAGTCTGTTCCAGTGTGTAATTCTAAAATCAATAATCATGCTAACAATACTGGCTCCTTAGCCAAACCTGTTCCAGCGTGTATTTCCAAAGTCAAAAGTCACGCCAACAGCACTGGTTCTTTAACCAAGCCTGTTTCAGCGTGTATTTCATCTAAGAAGAATAACACTTTAGCTATCTCTTCTTCTTTGCCAAGTTCTACCAGAACTGGGGGTGGTCTTCCACACAAAGTCCCTTCGAAAAGAAATAACTCTTTAGTTGTTTCTTCTGGTCCTGTAGTTTTTACTTCAGGAACAGCTTTGACTGACAATTTTGTTAGTCAAAGAAAAGGAGATGGTCTTTTGACTACTCTTCCTTCTGGACATTCTATGTCTCAAAACTTGAATGAGTCTAAGAAGAAACATTCCTTAATGTTTTTTTCTATGACTTCTTCGAATTGGGCACAGAATTTGTCTAGAAAAGGTCTGTTACCAACTCCTAATCAAGGGGGTGGTTCAACCCTTCCTTCTCTGCAAATATCCAGATCAATGGAAGGAAAACTCCATGTTTCCAAAACCAATGTGTTACCTCCAACTGATCTAAGAACAAAAATTAACACTTCTGGTGTTAAGAAACCATATCAGTTGGAAACAAGGATAAGAGATCCAAATGCAGAGTATGCAAGAAACTATGTGGCTCATATTAATCATTCTCTATATAATCAAGCGCCATCAAGACCCAAGAACAGGAAATATACTCCTCAATCTTCACAAACAGATTTACGAGAATATCTTCAACAGAAGAGAAGAAGTGATTCTGTGTCAAAGGACCATGCTGAATGTGACTTCTATCCAAGAGTCATAATTCAATGCAGATGTCAATCAATGGCTCATGATCATGTTGATCATGAATGTGACTTCCAGCCAAGAGTCACAATACAATGCAGATGTCAAACAAAACGATAATCTGTCTTCAATCGGATTCAGTGTGAACCTATGCCTGATGAAGATGAGCCTTTGTTTGCTTCTGTCAATATGACCTCTCAGGATGCTGGAGGTAGAGTTGATATTCCAGATGGAGTATATAGAAATACCAGAGCAAGAGTCCTGGCCTCTAGTCAAAGAAATTTGATCTCTGAAGATGATTCTGAATTCCTTGGAGAATCTAACTTCCCACCTTTTCCTACTGGGGGTAGTTCTCCTATAATTGACTTTGATGCACAAAGCAATGATTCAGAACAAACAACATCTACCAGTTCATCAATAATTCCTCGTACAGTCACGACTTATATGGTTGATGGGAATACTAATGAACCTTCTTCTTCCTTGACTCCTCAAGATCAAAGAATTGCTTCTTTGGAACAACAAATGAAGTCTATGGCTGATACTATGAAGTCGATGTATGAACTCATGGCAACACAGATACAAAATCGACAGACTGTACCAGATGCTATACCAACTGACACTGATATGAGTCCAGTACAAGTTCCTCCAGCAGTACAATCTAATACTCCTGGACCAGCTCAACCAAACCCTAGTCTCTCTGGAGCTGGGGGTAGTGCTTACAATGCTGTTCCTCCTCCCAACTATTCTCTACAAGTTACAACTCCACAATCTTCTGGAGTTGTTAATGAAGAATTGAGGAATCTCAAAACTCAATTCGAGGTATTCAAACAGAAAGATGGTTTACAAAGGTTAGGCATCAAACAACCTTATCCGATAGAATAGAAGTAAGTATCGTATCCTCCTAAATACAAGCCTCCCACTATCTCATTCTATGATGGAACCACTTCTCCAAGTCAGTTCATTAATCACTTTGAAGTGATGACTGATCAGCTGCAACCAAGCGACGCCCTCCTTACTCGGGTGTTTGTTGGATGTCTCAAGGGAACGGCTTATGAATGGTATAGAAGTCTCCCAGATGGGAGAATTACCTCATTTTCCGGTTTCAAACAGATGTTTCTTGAACGGTTCTATGAAAGGCTCAATGACATGACTATGTCTGCTCTTATTAGAATCAAGCAGAAAAATAATGAAACTACAGAAGAGTACATTGAACGGTTTCGAAGAGAAGCTCTGAAGATGCCTCGTGGAACTCCTGATGCTGTCACCATCGACACATGCAAATCAAACTTGTTGCCAATCATCAGCATGTGGACAGGATCCACTCAATTCCAAGACTGGCCTTCTTTCATAGTTAGTGCCAAGGTCGCAGAAATTAGTGCTGAAACCTTCAAAGGTTTAGGAGTGCAGATGACTCCTAAAGAAACAGGTCAAGGTACTAACAATAAAAACAATGCTCGCAAGGGAAAAGAAACTCTTGAAGTTAATCTTCAGAGCAAAGATGCATCAACTATTCAAACTTCTCCTACAACTCAACAACCAAGAATACCTCGCCCCAAAGAAGAATACTCTTTCGATGACGACGATGTCCTTGGTATCTTTGAATGTCTGCTGAAAGGTAATAAGATACAATTACCTGAGATCAAGAAACCTGATGAAGCTGGTAAAACAAATCATCCCAAATACTGCCCATATCACAGAATGATGGGTCATACAATTCGTACATGTTATGTACTGAAAGGAAAGATCCAAGAAATGATTAAATCTGGAGCTATCTCTCTTACTCCAAAAGAGAAGACCGTCACCTCCAACGTCGTCTCTATACAATTCAGAGATTTCCTTCCTCAACTCCTTGAAAGTGGGATCATTCCTATTTCCAAGGCAACTCTTGACATAGTGAATCTTCCTTCTCCACAGTCTGAAGGATTAGTGCCAATCACTTTGGAAACTGGAGAAATCATGTGGATCCATCCTGATCTAGTGGCAGATTTTGAATTGCCTTCTCCTCAAAAGACTACTTCTCGAAAGTCCAGGAAGGCTGAAAAGATTAAGTCATGTCATATGACTTCTTTTGGATCTATTCCTGACACAGAGCCAAAAGAGAAAGAAGAAGCACTTGTTAGTGCTACTCGAACGGGGAAACCTTATCTAAAGGATTATTCCAATAATCCTGAGGATCCTCTTGATATCCCTCCAGCTGATAAAGATGCTTCTAATGTTCCTCCTGAAGAAGAATCATCCACTGAACCTGTTCCTCCCAAGCCTACAGCTCTGGAGAAAGGAAAACAACAGGCTCGGTTTGATAAGCCAATCAAGAAGTCCTCTCATCTTGGACTTCAGAAGCCTTATAATTTCGACATTTTAGCTCAGCTTGCTAATACTCCAGCTAGAATGTCCCTCTTTGCACTTCTACGTCTTTCCAAAGAGACTCATGAGACATTAAGTGAAGCACTTCTACAAGCTGACTCTTGTTTTGCACAATTGAAGAAGCCAGATACAGAACCTGCCACTTGCTTACATTGCAACAATGTATTGGAGATTATCCCAAATATCACCTTTACACAAGACGACATTCTATTGGAGGATAATCGACATGATCGGCCTCTCTACTACACCGGTTATATCGATACAATGAAGATAGATCGTATCCTCATTGATCCAGGGTCTGCTATAAGCATAATGCCAAAGAGTCTGTTGGATGAACTAAAAATCCCTCTTCACAAGCTCTCTAAGACGGTTACTACTATCCTGGGATTCAATAAAAGCCGAAGCGAGCCTTTGGGAAAGATTCATCTGAAGCTTCAGATAGGCGATTTCAGATCCAAAGTCACTTTCTATGTGATCGAGATCGTGGGATCCTATAATCTTCTTCTGGGGAGGCCCTTTCTTCATGAAAATAATGTGGTGCCTTCTACTCTTCATCAGTATTTTAAATACATTGATAGCAATGGAAGAGTACAAAAAGAAGTTGCTGATATAAATCCCTTCCATGGGGTTGAAGCTTATTTCAATGATTCCCGAATGTACAAAGAAGAGTATACAAGGGTTATACAAGATATGGAGAAAGAGGATTCACAAAGTGAGACCTTAATAATTCCTGTTAAAGGTTGAACTATTCAGCAACAATCTTCCAAACTCTCTGAAGAAGGTTCTTTTATCATTCCGGTGAGTGGACAGATTTCTCCGTTACCTCAGTCGTTTGCTCAAGACACAATGATTATTCCTGTCAGTGGGCGTACTGTAATTCCTGCATCTCCACATATGAAACAAGATACTCTGCTAATTCCAGTTGGAGGGCGGATTATTCTTCCATCTCAAGCTTCAAGGGAGCTCACCTCTTCTGAGCCATTTGTTATCGATCTCAATCGAAACAATGCTTCTTCTCGTTCTTCTTCTCCTCCTTTAGTCATTGACTTGGCTAAAATCTCTAAGGCTCAGCCTTCTCCCAATGTAAATACTGCTGCTTTTATATTTAATGAAAAGTCTCCATCTTTGCAGTATGCTGATGTGTGTAATTATGTTCATAGTTATTTACATTTGTTAGATGACTTGAACGCAATAACCATAGGGGTTGTACAGACTGTTCATACAGATGTATCCCTAGAACCTGTACAATCTTCATACTTTCTAGTTCCCAGCAGAAAGCCAGGAGACATTCCAATATTCTTCTATAAAGGGCCCCAAAGTCCTTCTGATTTAGAAGATGAAGACAAAAATGATGATACTGGAAGATTACAACTACGTCGTTATAGTCAGCAATCTAAAGACATCATCAAAAATATAGGCTATGACTTCAGGACTGGCCTCAATAGTGGAAAGGGAAGAAAAATGCCTGTTCGTATTCCTCATCTGAAATATGGAAGGACGAAATGCGGACTGGGCTATATAGCCCCTACTCCTTTTATCAATATTATCCATGAAGATCCCGAGTCTGACGAAGATAAGAGATCTGATTCTTCTAGTACCACTTCTTGGGATTCCGATACGAGTATCGGTGACTTCTACTGCAACCTTCTGTCTTCCAACATGGTTTCCATTGACCATTCTGAAGAAAGTGATGAAGACGAAGAAGAGTTTAAAATCTCACCTGAATCGGAACAATGGGCCCAAAGATTAGATAATCAATGGGAGTTCCGTTTCGAGCAAAAAGAACCTCCGACTGAAGACAAACTTGTTCAAATAGATGTTGGTGAAGAGGGATCTCCCAAACCAATATTCATCAGTGAAAGTCTTTCTGAACCTGATAAGCAAGACATGATCAAACTCATTCGTGACTACATCGATGTCTTCGTTTGGAGTTATGAAGATATGCCAGGACTTGATCCACAAATTGCAACTCACAAGCTCAATATCTTGCTGAATGCTAAACCGGTCAAACAACAACAACGACGATTTCGTCCAGACATTATGGATGCAATTGAAGTTGAAGTCAATAAACTCATAACCTCCGGGTTTATTAGAGAGGAACAACATCCCGATTGGGTGGCTAACATAGTTCCTGTCCTTAAAAAGACTGGCAAGGTCAGAGTATGCATAGACTTCTGCGATCTCAATGCGGCATGCCCTAAAGACGAATTCCCTCTACCAATCACTGATGTCATGATTGATAATACCTGTGGATTTGAACGGATGTCATTCATGGACGGGTATTCTAGATACAATCAGATTAAAATGTTTCCAGATGATGAGAAGCACACTTCTTTCAGAACGCCGATCGGTACATACTGTTATACAGTTATGCCATTCGGTCTCAAGAATGCAGGAGCAACTTATCAACGAGCTATGAGCACTATATTCCGTGAACATTTACGGAAAACAGTCGAATGCTATGTTGATGATATTGCAGTCAAAAGTCGACAAAAGGAGGATCATATCCAAGATTTGAAGACTATATTTGATCTAATGCGTAAGCATCAATTAAAGATGAACCCTACTAAGTCCTTCTTAGGCGTCTTTAGTGGTAAATTTCTTGGCTTCGTTATTACCTCTAAAGGTATACACGTGGATCCCGAGAAGATCAAAGCCATCCAAGAGATGCGTCCTCCACGCACCTTAAAAGAGCTACGAGGATTTCAAGGAAGGATCGCTTATATCAGGAGATTCATCTCTAATTTATCAGGACGCTGCAGACCATTCAACAAACTTATGAAGAAAGGTGTTTCTTTTGTCTGGAATGATGAATGTCAGAAAGCATTCGATGATATAAAACAATATCTGATGAGCCCTCCAGTATTGGTACCTTCCGTTTCAGGAATTCCATTTCTCCTATATACTCGAGCAATGAGTCATTCATTGGGTGCATTACTCGCTCAAAAGAATCAAAATGGTCACGAACAAGCCATCTACTATCTCAGTCGTACTATGACTGGAGCTGAACCTCGATATTCACCGGTCGAAAAAGAATGTCTAGCCTTGATGTTCGCTGTTCAAAAGACACGACATTATATCATTGGCCAGACTATTCATGTCATCTCCAGGATCAATCCTATACGGATCATGATGAAGAAACCCAGTGTTTTGAATTCTCGATTAGCTAACTAGGGAATCCTACTTGCTCAGTATGACATGCATTATATTCCTCAGAAGTCAGTCAAAGGACAAGCTTTAGCTGATTTTTTGGCTGCTCATTCAATTCCAGAAGATTCAAAACTCTATGACAAAATTCCAGATGAAGTCCTAGATTCAAACCAAATTGCTGAAGAAGATCCTACTTCGCGTCTATTCTTTGTGGAGCTTCAAGGATAAGTCCTAATAGTGATATTGTCGCTGGAGTTGGAATCGTTCTTGTATCGCCAGAAGGTCTTGCTATCTAAAGAGCTTATTCTCTCGATCAGCCATATTTAAACAATGTAGCTGAGTACAATGCATTACTCATTGGTCTTCAACTCGCTAAACATCTAAATATTCAATATTTGGAGGCGTACGGAGACTCTAAACTCATTGTCAATCAGATAAGGGGTACTTATGAACTCCGCCATCAAGATCTGGTTCCTTATCATAGATCAGCTATAATTATGGTTTCTTCGTTTGAAGAATTCTTCATTGAACATGTTAGACGAGCATGTAACACAGAAGCTGATGCTCTAGCTAATCTTGCAGCGGTGTTGGCTATCCCAATTAGACAACAACAAATGATTATTGTTCGTAATCGAGAATTATTTCATCTTGAAAATAACCTGACCCTAGGACTTCCAGTTGACATTGAAAAATCAACATCTCATGACGTCAACACAACAAGAGGATTTGGATTTAGTCGTAAATCTTTATCATCTTCATCTGATTCCAGCATGGAATTCATCTTCAATCATTCGGCCGAGAATCAAAATACGGATACGGATTGGAGACTTCCTTTCTTAGATTTTGTATTGTATGATATTCTTCCGGATGATCCGAGTGAAGCAGCATCTATCAGACGACGATCATTCCGATTCTATTATAATCATACAACAAAGACCTTATATTGTCGAGCCTATGATGGTTTGCTTCTCCGATGTGTTGCCGGTGACGAGGTTCAACAAATTATTTGTGAAGCACATGATGGAATTTGTGGAGCACATCAGCCTGGACCAAAACTTCAAGACCGTATTCGACGTATGGGTTATTATTGGCCTACTATGGTATCAGACGCCATCGAATATGCAAAGAAGTGTAAAGCTTGTCAAATCCATGCAGATTTTATTCATCAACCTTCAGAATTTCTACATCCGACGGCAGCATCATGGCCCTTCGAAGCTTGGGGCATGGACATTATTGGTCCGATCAATCCGCCGTCATCCAAGGGTCATCGGTTTATTCTTGCAATAACCGATTACTTCTCCAAATGGGCCGAAGCCATTCCTTTGTCTGAAGTTAAGACGTCCAATGTCATTTGCTTTATTAAGCACCACGTCATCTACTGATTTGGTGTTCCTCGACGCATTATTCATGATAACGGACCACAGTTCGTCAGTCAGAAGTTTACTCGATTCTGTGACGATCACCGGATCAACAATGTGGCTTCTACCGCATATAATCCGACAGCTAACGGATTAGCAGAAGCTTTCAACAAGACCATCATCAAACTCCTAAAGAAGTTTGTCTCTAATAACAAACGTAATTGGAGTGAGAAGCTCGGTGAATGTTTGTGGGCTTATCGTACTACAGTTCGTAATGCTACTAAATGTACACCCTTCTCTCTGGTGTATGGTTGCGAAGCTGTTCTTCCATTAAAGATTCAAATTCCTTCTTTAAGGATAGCAATCGCTAATGAACTCACTGCAGAAAATAATGATCGTCTTCGACTTCAAGAATTAGAAGCTCTGGATGAAAAGCGATTATCTGCTCAACAGAATATTGAATTCTATCAAGCTAGAATTTTAAGAGCTTTTAATAAGAAAGTCAGAATTCGGGCGTATCAAAAAGGAGAACTTGTTCTAACAGTCAGACGTCCTATGACTATGACTCATATGAGCAAGGGCAAATTTGACGCAAAGTGGGAAGGACCCTATATTGTGAGCAAAGTTTTCTCAAATGGAGCTTATCAACTCTCAGAATTGGATGGTCGAAAAGTTTTGATGCCTATTAATGGCAAATTCCTTAAAAAGTACTATGTATAAATGTAAATGCTTGTAATCATCAGACAGTTTCATGTTTAGAAATAAAATTTTTATTTTATTTTTATCATGAATGATGATACATGATATTAAAGAAGATCACTATCATCCTTTTCTACATTTGGATGTGGGCCACTGCCGTCCTTCTCGAAGACGTGATCAGCAAAAGAGTCGAGAACCTCCTTGCTAGAACCCACGAGGAACTTGCAAACGGCCATCCTCATGGCTTCTTCTTCTTCAGTCTTTCCTGGTTCGAGCAGGAAATCCAGAATATCCCTTGGTGGCTTGGGTACAGACGAACCTTCGCCTGCTTCCGTCTTCTTCGATTGAACTGGATCAGCAGGGTGTTCTTCAGTGCCTTTCTGAACTTTTGAGGCAATTCCAATTTTCTTGGATGCTTCTTCAGACGACATTTTTATGTTTGAAAGAAGAAGTGTTCGTTCTTGTCAGATTTTTGCTATATTTATAGGCAGAAGTTCTACAAATAATGAAACGTCACGTTCATCCGACGGTTCATCCATCCATTAATTGCGTTCATCCGACGATTCACACATTCATTAATACTTGACGGTTCATCCGTTCATTTATTCGTCCGTTCATGATCTTCTATCAATTTATTAAGTGGGGATTCGTTATTGATTACGTTTTTATAACCTCTGAATCAATTCCGAATCTACTTGCTCATTTGTCATTTTTGACCTCTGCATAGAAATCAATCTATTTTCTTTTGAGTTCCTACATATTATCACATCCATAATACCTCTGATAATATCATATACTCTAAAACAGAAAAGAAGATTTTATTATCTATCATGTCCACAATTCATCCACAAATACAAATCTTTGAGCATAGAAGAATTATCATTTCCATTCTCATTTTACCACAAAAAGTCTATTACATTTTCTTAGACTTTCTTACAAATCATAATGGAAATCTATTACAAATCTTGGATTTTCATTCTACACCACAACAATAACCTAATAGAGATCTATCTTCTTCTTTGGATCTTCTCCGTCGGATCTTCTCCGTCAGGTTCGTTGTTGGTGGCAGTTCCTGACTGTCTGGGTCCCAGTCACGACCAGATCAGCAGGAATCAAACTCTGGTCTTCTCTCTCAGACGAGAGGAGAACCACATAGTATGGCAGCCCGAAGTCGTAGTGCTGCCAATACAACTGGTGGATTGGGGGTAACCTTTCAAGGAAGACAGGAATGTATCCAAACCTTGGGACACAATTCCTAGTTCTCCCGTGAAAGGAACTCTACTACCCGATTTCTTGGGGTAGAGTTGACTCCACCATCCAACTCTCGTGTATAAAGGCTCTTCCTACCATCTGAGGAAGACCCTTCTATCCCACGAAGAGTTATGAGTTGTCTGATTTACGCGTCAAAAGCGTATGAGCTCCCTGATGTAGATGTCAGCAGGATATTCTCCACAACATCCACATCCCCAATGCCAGTTCTGAAGAAAATTTTCAGCCAAGTTTCTGCAGAAAGTATTAAGAAGAAAAAGATTAGATCAACAGAAATCATTCAGCGTGCATTTATCAAACAGAAACAGGCGTGTATTGTTCAAATCAGAAACAAGAAACAGAAAGCCTATCTTCAACAACAAAAATAATACACGTATTACACTGACTTACCTTCAAGTTTGGTGCTAAGGATTGGCAAACTCATGTTTGATACAGTGCGCAGAAGTCGAACATTAGAAAACATTGCTTTCCTGTTTGAGAGTGAAATCTCCCAAAAATTTTATTCTCAGAGAAGAAGAAGAGGAATGGAAGATGAGTATCTGTGAAACTCTTCTATCTATTTAAAGGGCAAAGTACAAGTCTATTTTTGGAAAAGATCCGCATAAATAGCGCTCGTAAACCGTGGAATGAGTGTTACGTGTGCTTTGGAAGACAGAGCAACATTGGAAATAGTCAAAGGGTGCTAATTAATATTCTTCATTAATGCACGCAGATTAAACACAGAAGTTGTACTTCATTCTTCAAGACAGGCACTGATGGCCTTACAAAAGACAAAACAAAAAGAGTGCAACAAAAGCACAAAAGACACGCTCTATTTTCCAGAGCGACTGAGCTTAATGCCTAGTTCTTCTACGCTTTTGACCCCCATGCGGTGTAACAGAGCCTTCAACATTTCACGCTGCTTTATGAGGCTGCGCCCATCAGAAGAGAACGAGCCATCTAAGCCAAAATAGCTCAAGAAATTCTTGGCTAGTTGCAAGGGATCATCTTTGAGTTCGAAGACAAGGGGCTCTGGCTCTTCACCCCCAAAAGTGGGGTCACCATGGGAACAAAAGCCCAACTTGCGTGCTTCTTCCTCAGCTTTCTCTTTTGGTGTCATGTTGACGTAAGATGAAGATTAAATGAATCCTCTCTCTATTTATATAACAGAGCTCGCCGGCGGTTCATATTCCACCATAAACTGGATGTAATCAGTCTCGGAAAATTAAGAGTCATCATGACATTTAATAAGTTCATTTGGATATTCTCAAAGAACTTCGAAGTCTTTCCGACTTCCGAAAAATTTGAAGTCATCTCAGCGTGACTGATTTCATTTTATCATCTTATTTTCAAAGTATTTCAAAAATTTTGAAGTCTTTTCAATTTTTCGAAAACTTTGAAGGGGGTCTTGTAGGCCTTTAAAAATGACAGTCACGCTGAGTTGATCAGGACAAAGTCAAAAGTCACGCTCAGTTGATCAGGACAATATTTACAAATCACGCTGGGGAGACAGCTCATCATTTGTCAGAGAGTAATTATGACTGACAGCACAATAGTCGAAGAATGTCTCTTCGTATGCCACGTATGCACAGAATTCGAGAGATCACAGCCGTCTATTGCGTGATTTTCGAAATCTTCTTCAGCAAGACTCAACCTTCGTCAAGTTGGCGTACCAAAAGAGCTTCTTGTCATTTAATGTGACTGACAAAAGCAATCACTGCCAGAGATTTTGTGTCAGTCGAGGCACGCTGAATCAAGACAGCTGGCAGTTCTATCCCAAGTCTGCGTGTATTTTGAGTTTTCACTCAAATCTGCGTGGATTCTGAAGTTTTCTTCACCAAGTCTGCGTGGATTCTGAAGCTTCTTGCCCCAAGTTTGCGTAGATTTTGAAGCTTTCTACCCCGAGTCTGCGTGGATTTTGTCTTCACCAAGTCTGCGTGGATTCTGAAGCTTCTTGTCCCAAGTTTGCGTGAATTTTGAAGCTTTCTACCCCGAGTCTGCGTGGATTTCATCAAATTGGAGTACGTGGCAGCCATGCCACTGATCTCTCGCCAGCGTGTCCTGTAACTTGCACACGACTCATGCATGATTGCCATGTGTCCAACAGTTACAGGCCACGTCCAGTAACTGCTCACAACCTTGCGTATGTTAAATCCTGCGTGATTTTCAACTAAGCACAGGCTGTGAAGACAGTTATCTTTTCAGTTATTATTTTTGACTCTATAAATAGAGTTCTTTTTCTCATTCATTGGACAGATACATAGTTATCTACTGTCAAAATTTTGAGAGCTTTTCTTCTTCGCATAGTCCAAGGGATAAAGTGATCGTCTTCTAGATCAGATTCCCACAGTTGTAATTTTCCCAGATACACAATAAATAAAGGAATTTATTTATGGAAAACACCGCTGTCGTGAGAAAGAGAGCCGTCGAGGAAGAACAAGGTTGCGCCACCGAGAATAGCTGCGGTAGAGCCTTCGTCAGTCTCTCCCAACGAAGTTAGGGTTAGGGCCATGATGGGGTTTGGGAAGAAGAAGGACTCGGCTCAGAAATTTGGCTGAGATGAAATGGTTTTCTCTCTCTCTCCCTATTCATGTTTTATGAACCAATCTTACATAAACCCCCCTCCACCTAATGGCTAATATGCAGAAAAGACCCCCCCTTTCCATTAATTACAATGTTAGGAAAAATTAGTTAGAAAATGGTTATGAGAATTTGAAAAAAATTTGGAGACCACTCTAATTCCTTATAACAAACTAGAAATTACCTCCCAAAGTAAAAATTCGAATTTTCCTCCAAAATAGTTATAAGATTTTTTATTCATATATTCGTTTAACCAAAATTATTTTTTAGAAAATGATTTTTTTTAATCCCAGAAAGTGGAAAGTGGGGTTACAAATCTCTCCCCTTAGAAAATTTTGTCCTCGAAATTCAAAGGTAAATACGGTACAGAAAAATGACACAAGGTTTTAAAATTAATCAGGCATGAGTGTGAATACGGTCAATGACCAATATGAAGATTTGAATCACCTGACAAAATAAATGGATACAAGGGCACGATTGTTAATGATCAAAATTTGTCAGGTATGAAGCGAATGAAGTTAATTAAGACCAAGCACGAAAATTCAGACAGAAATTGAAATGACATGATCTAAAATGGTAAAAAAATCTAATAAGCACGAGATGGAATGAAATTTTTAATTACGACTTAGAGGCATAAAATCATGAAGGCATGATCTTCGAAGCACGATCAACTCAAAAGTTTGCACAATTGGCTAGAACAAGATAGACAAGTCATGATTAGTTAGGCATGATTGAGACCGAAATTTAGATAAACACGATTGAAATATAAGTATGATTTAAGATCCAGTGAAACCTAATAAAAATCTAGTAGTAGGTATTCATTGAGAAAATCAAATGATCCGACAATAAAATACAAGAAGAAAAATTTACAAGGTCGATTTGAGATATTATATGGAATTTACCCATGAGGTATTAGTATCAAGTCAAGAAAACATGCAAGAATTTGTGATTCTCGAAAACAATAATCATATGAAAAGGAAATATAGTCTTCGTGGTATCCATAAACACATAGATATTTGAAATCACTTTGCTTAGAATCCCTATCCCGCCAGTATAAATCTGACTGTAGTGGACTTTCGGCTTCGTGACTCAAATAAAAATATATTGTCGAATATTCTGTCAACCTTATCCATTTTCCAATAATCATTGACGAAACCACCCAAGAGATCAAGATATGAAAAATATGACAAAGTCTCAATAATACTCAAAAACCTATGAATGTCTGAAATCACTTCAACTTAGAGTTCATATCTCGCCAGTGCGCAGCTGGCTGCAGTGAACACTCAGTCCCCGTAGTCCAGATGATGGCTGTAGCGCGCAACTGCCACGCCCCAGTAGGTCATCGAATAGTCTCTCAACCTTATCCATAGAATTTATCAAAACTATCAGAGAATTCAAAATGAGTTCCAATATTCCAGGTCATACTAGAAGGTGATGTTATCTGTCTGTTATAATACAAAGATTATTAGGTACTAAGAAGCAACACAGAATTCAATCAAAGAGTAGTGAGTACAAAAAGGGCAAACATGGAGATCTTAAATTTCGGACAGGGAGCAAAGTTTCTAATAATAACATAATCTCAACTGATATCTGGAATGATAACAAAATTCGTATAGAGAACATAACCCTGGATGGATAACAAAGTCTCGAAGGGGCATAGAAGCCAGGAATCAGATAGATGATAAAGTCTCAAAATAAGGACAAATCTCGTATCGGAAACAAAGCTCAACCAAGTCTCGAATAACAACGAAATTTCGAATAGATCTCGAAGGGAAACAGAATCTCCAATAGGACACAAGTTTCAAATAGAAAATCAATTATCAACACAATCGTGAATAAGAACAATCTCTAATAGGAAATCTTGATGAGGAAACAAGGTTTCGAACAGGGGACAAGGTCTCAACAAGTCATGAGTAGGAGCTGAATCTTCAAGTCTGGAATAGAAAAGGAATCTCGAACTAGATAACAAAACCCCGAACGAAGGCAAGGCTCCTAGAAATAGGAAACAAGATCTCAAATTTCGAATGGAATCAAGTTATGGGTAGAAAAATTAATAGGTGAATGGAAACAAGTATTCATGAAATAAGCAAAATCTCAAATAGGAGACAAGGTCGAAACAAAGTCGTGAACAGAACAATTTCTCAAATAGGAAACAAGCCACGAATAGGAAACAAAATCTTCAAAACCTTCAAAGGAATCCTCAATAATGTCCTAAATAGGACGAAGCTTAAATAAGGTTTCGAATGAGGAACAAGGGTTCGAAATGAAACCTCGAGTAGATGACAAAGTTCCGGAGGGTGAGCAGAAGCAAGGTATAGAATAGAAACATTATCTCAAAATAAATCTCGAACAAGCTCCAAGTTTTTTCTTTAAAAAGAAACGAAATCTAACAAAATCTCAATTAGAAAACAAGTAGTTTTTAGGCATGAAAAGAAAATCTAAAAGAAATTGGATTGAAATCATGATCCACGGCCTTCTCAATCATGCAGGAAAAATCTTCTGTCTTCAGTATTCCTCCAGAACTGGAATCTTTTTAACGTCTTCAACTGTCCTGACATAGGATGGTTCCTGCGGTAGTGCTCCATGCGGTTGCTGAATCTAGAGAGGTGGGTCCCCTTGCTGTAGTACTGATGCTCCTTGTGCTTGTCCTTGGGCAGTGTGATCAACGGTCTCTGGACAACCCTTGACTTGATGGGCAGGCGATCCGTAGTACAAGCATAACCTCCGTCTTTTGCGGCACTTGTTGTAGTGGTGTCCTAGGTGGCGACAAAAATTGCAATTGGTTGCTGGCTGGATTTGAGTCTGAATCTTCTGCTAGTGTTGGAGTGTAGGGCCTCTGATAGGAGTATACGGCTGCTAGTGTGCTGGTTGCTGAAATCCTGATGATCCTAGGCTTTGTGATCCGCGACTTGCTGGCAATCCTTCATGGCAGAAGATCCACAGTACAAGCAGAGTCCAAGCCTTCTGTGGCACTCCTCGAAGCAATGTCCTGGATGGCGACAGAAAGCACAATTGGTCATTGTCTGAATCTGATGATGTGGCTGAAGAAGCAATGTCTGAGTATGGCAACGCTTTGCGGGTCCCGGGTAATGATGTCTTCATCATAAGTCTTCATGTTTCTTATGTGCTTCAGCTTCCCATCTCGTCATATTGTCTGTGCTACATTCGGGATCTCCTGGCTGGTGGTTCTAATCTTTCCTCAGGGACTTGGATGATCACCAGTGGTGGCTCCAGGTTCTCGATCTGCTTCTCGGTGTAAGATATGCACTCGGTGTCGGAGAAATCTAATGATCAGAAATCCTTTCTGGCTCGAAGAGTGTATCCACAAGTCTGACTTAGAAAAGGATGGCATGCACCCTCTGGTTGTCAAGGAACTCTTCAAACATCTCCGTCAACTACGTACTACCCATGGGGATAGTAGAGTGATAGAAGGTAGTGGAAGCTCGAAACCCTCAAGTATAAGTAGGTCGACTGTTTCGATATTTGCGTGTCTGAATCGTCTGAAAGACAGAAAACTGTTAAAATATCCTAAACCTAAAACAAGTGTTTATTGATATCAATATACCTGATATACCCGATATACCCTTATTTTCCAATTTTTACAATGCTGTGTTCAAATTTCCCTAGTATAAATCAAGTCCCCCAATAGTATGCTAAGACCTAGGTACCATTAGGATAGACCGGCATGGGCCACCACTAAAAATATGTCACGATCCGCTCCCGAATAATCGGACACGAGTCGGACACGCCCAGCCTTCGTCGTTAGACACGACGAAGTAAGCTGTACCAAGCTAGAGAAATCTAACCAGATAAACATGAATGTATATAATCAAAACATCTATAAAATGTTCCCAAATGATCACCATAATCCATAAATCCATATATTAAAATTGTTCTAGTCATCAGGAATGAAATGTACAATATCTATGAGTAAAACTAAACAGTCTAAACCTGAAACCTCAAGCTAAGTCATGTCTCCATCCTGCTCAGCTAATATCCTGGGCTCTGGCCCATAGGGTCGAACAATATCCTGCAAACACCTACAACATATCCTAGTCAGGAGCGGAGCTAAGTATATCCAAGGAAATGAACATGAACATCATGGTATGAACAAGAAACATAAATATATAGAAAGTACGAGAAATGAGAACAAGACATAAATCCTGAATATGAATATTGAAATTAAATACAGGAAACATGATAAGAGTCCTGAACATGAAATACGACCTAAATATGAAATACAACCTGAATCCTGAAATGTGCAATATTGAAATACATCCAGAGTGTGTGATCGGATTGGATAGATTCAATGAACATGAAATGGTACGGCTTCGATCCCGCGTGCACGATGCGGGGCCTAAGCTATTCACATGAATAGTAACAGGGTTTGATCACACATCTGTAGTATTTCCCCTTCCAGACACAAGTAAACTCAAGAAACATGAAACAAGACAATCCCGTGATACATCGTGTCAACAAGGTGATACATGAATGAATATACAAGACATGAGAAAATGAACAAGTCCGAGGAGTATACTTGCCTTGCTCAGGGTGATCAAGTGTAGGTAGGTAGATGATCTGTCAGTCCTCCTGGTACAACAGGTACAATTTGATTAAGTTCTAAACATTGATTTTGCTAACTAACTATATCCTAGCCAAATGACTATTATTGACTACTACCAATACTTTTGCTAGCTATACGTATCTCCTAGCTAGCTAAATATGTATTTAGGTAATACTATCAAATACTTGTATAGGGCAGTGATTATTAATATGGATGTCACTAATAAAATAGACTAGCTAATAGCTCAGCTAATCATTTATCTGAATTTACCTTTAATTATGAACTAATAATTAAGATAGGTTTCTATGTTTAGTAAAAATATCGATATCCAACAAAACATTTTAACAACCTAGTTTATTTTAAGGCAAAATAAGGCTAGCATAGCAATATTACGATGATTATCATTTAACAAAATATTATTATGCAAGATCATATATATAAAATATTAACTAAACATTATAGACTAGAAACTATATTTACTAACTAAATTTAGTTATGATAACAAAATAATTTGATCATAATAGGAATACTAGTAATTATTATTGGATGATATATTATTATTATTATTTTTTCCAAAACATATGATTTAAACTATACATGCAGTTTTATGATACATCTACTAATAATATTTATATAAAACATCACACATCTATCCATATAATACTCTTATTTAATCATTTACTAGGGCCTTGGTCTGGCTCAACAAATTAAATCAGAATTTACTCAATGGCCCTAAGCCCAGCCAAAATAGATTGAATGAAGGAATTAAACTATTCTACTAGAGATTAACAGCCCATCCTATAATTGGCTTGAAACCCAACCTTACAAAATATCCAAGCACCACATTAACACTACTGGCTTTGGAAGCCCAGCCCAACGAAAGGGTTAAACCCTAACGACTACATTCCATCCCCATGTTCAACCCAGCCACTCCTTCTTCTCATAATAATAATAAAAAATGTGACTCAGAAAGTATAAGCAAAATTGGAGAATTTATAAAGAAAATAGAGAATTAAAGTACCAGATGAATTCCCACCCAAAACATCATATACGAAAAATAACTGATTTAAAAATATACATTTAAACACCAAATCTAATTCTCCAAAATCAAATAATACATATTCCCATCCCCTGTAATAACATACAACCAAATTAAACCCGACATTATCTCTATCGCAATTCAAAATAGAACTCAAGAGGTTAACAAAATCCAACATTTGAAGTAAATGATTAACTAAAACCCTTCCCTCCAAATGGAGACTTAAAAAACAAAATTGCAGCAATTTGAATCAACATCAGACTCAACTCTCAGGCTGCCAAACACCAACCAAGTTCCCAAGCTATACTCGCTCAAAACGATCCCAATACCAAAATTATACAAAGGAAATACATAATTTGATTAAAAGAATATACAATCCAAAATAGGGACAAAAGTAGAAATCTTAATTAGTAAATTGATGCTACGCTAATTCTATCCAAAATGACCTGTCCACGCAGACATGAGCACGAGAGGACACGAACCCTGTACACTTCTACAGCCACACACGCCAGTATTGATATAGCGATTCCATCCCAACCACGGATACACACACAGTCACCAAAATGTACTCCATACCAGTCACGAACGAGACATGAATAACACCAGACACGAACACGACACCCATCCAAACAGACCCTGGACATGCCATTCATGCTCAAAGGAAAGAAATAAGATTCAATTATACAACGGAAGGATAACATAGGTACCTGAAGAAGTAATCGAGGATACGTCTCCAATATCAGACACTTCCTCCTGAACCCAACTGCAGTTGACAAATCAGTTTAACCTGAGCACCACTACTGCGGGTTCGAATTCGCCAATGTTCCTTAAATCCAGTGTACTGCTCGAACCCAAAGAAAATCACACAAACCAATCGTCAAGAACACTACAGTGGTTCAATCGAAAAAACGGAAAGGAATTTAAGGAAATATTTCAAGATTGATCCACAAATACTCACCAAAAATTCACTACGGGAAGGATTACTGAAGCAAATCGTGTCCTCACGAATCAGTATTGCATTCCCCGTGTCCGACTCAGGCACAATGGTGTGTCTGACTCCTCAAAGGCAAATCTACAAACGTTTGGGATTCAAAATAGAAACTGATTCAAGATGATTCACGAATCTAGAACAATTCAAGAATAGGACAAAACAAAACTCAATTAGAATTTCAAAAAACAAATCAATATTTAAAGAACTATTGATTATAACTTGATCGATTGATCGTCATGATCAAGATCAATAATCCTAGAATCAATCGAAAGAAAAAATGATCGAAGAGGATTCGTCGAGCTTAGATCGGCGGCTCTCGAGTCGCCACCACGTATATGGTCGATCGTCTTGGTGTTGCCAACGCAGGGAAGTCCAGATCCGCTGGGGTGATGACCGGAGAGGAGCGTCGTCATTAAAAATGCTACGTCGTCGAAGAATGACTTCCGTGCTGTGTGTCGCCTAAAGAACATCGACGGAAACGATGATCCACTCGCCGGAGAGGAAACATGCGCAGTCCGTGCACCGCTGCTCGTCGTCGTTGAGAGGATAGCTCAATCACGATCGTTGCAAAGAATATGGCCTCGCCGCCGTGAGGAAGAGAGCTGCCTGGCCACTGTCGTGAGAAAGAGAGCCGTCGAGGAAGAACAAGGATGCGCCGTCGAGAATAGTTGCGGTGGAGCCTTCGCCAGTCTCTTCCAACGAAGTTAGGGTTAGGGCTAGGATGGAGTTTGGGAAGAAGAAGGACTCAGCTCAGAAATTTGGCTGAGATGAAATGGTTCTCTCTCTCCCTATTCATGTTTTATGAACCAATCTTACATAAACCCCCCTCCACCTAATGGCCAATATGCAGAAAAGACCCCCCCTTTCCATTAATTACAATGTTAGGAAAAATTAGTTAGAAAATGGTTAGGAGAATTTAAAAAATTTGGGGACCACTCTAATTCCTTGTAACAAACTAGAAATTACCTCCAAAGTAAAAATTTGAATTTCCCTCCAAAATAGTTATAAGATTTATTATTCATATATTCGTTTAACCAAAATTATTTATGTAGAAGACGATTTTTTTAATCCCAGAAAGTGGAAAGTGGGGTTACACTTATTGCTTTACTTTATTGCATTATAGTTTTTTTTTTATATATTTGCTTCATCGACTTAGTTTTTAATTGGGTCATATTTTCTGCTGCACTCTATTCACCCCCCTCTAGAGGTGCCATCGATCCTATAATTGGTATCAGAGCACGATTTTCTCTACTTGGGTTAAAACTCCTTAATAATATTATATCCAAGCAATGGTGAAGGCCAATCAACAAATATACCACCCCTATTTGATGGCACAAACTATATGTACTGGAAGACACGCATGAGCTTTTACCTCAAATTACTTGATTTCAATTTATGGTCGATTGTCATGAATGGTTATAAGAAACCACTACCTATTGAGGTAGAGGGTATTCTAGTTGATAAACTATTTGACAGATATACCGACAATAAAAAGAAACAAGCAAGTCTTGATGCAAAAGCTATAAATGCTTTATTCTGTGCAGTAGATAGAAATGAGTGTAATAGAGTATCAACATGTGTCACATATGATAAGGTTTAGAAACTTCTTGAGGTCACTCATGAAGGCACTTCACAAGTGAAGGAGTCCAAAATCTCATGACTAACACAAGAGTATGAGGCATTCAAAATGAAGCCTATTAAGACTGTTACAAATATGTTTACTCAATTTCTAGATATTGTTAATCCTCTATCTTTCCTTGGAAAAGAATACAGTAATAATGAGAAGATTCGGAAGGTACTTTGCGGGCTAACCAAGAACTAGAATCCTAAAGCGATAACCATTATTGAAGGAAATGATCTCACAATGATGACTCTTAAATCCTTATAGGAAAGCTTATGACGCATGAGCTAGACCTTAAAGATTTCAAAGATTCAGCACAAAAAGAGAAGGCGATAGCATTCAAAGCTAATCACAAGACAGCCTCCGATGAAGAAAGTGAGACAGACGGCTCAGACAACGAGCATATGGCCTTCATAACAAGGAACTTCAAAAGATTCCTCAGATATGAGAAGTCAAATAAAATGAAGAACGATTCTAGAGACAACGAAGAATCGATCTACTTCAGCTGTAATAGAACATGTCACATCAAGAAAGATTATCTTGTTGTAAGAAATGGAAGCAGGTATGATCAGTCAAGCAAGAGAAGGACTTCGACTGGAAACTATGCTAACACTAGCATCTAGTATAAAAGCAAAGCTAGTTATTCTGAAGAAGAAGAAGAAGAGAAGCCTCGCAATACTGTAAACCTATGCTTTATGGCTACAAATGCTAAGGTAATATCAAACCCTCTTTGTGAAGAATTTACTTTTGATGAACTGTCTGATGCTTTCACTGATCTGTTAGAAGATTAGAGGAAAATGATAGATTTGTAAAAAAGTGCTAAGAAGTAGATAAAATTTGTACAATTTGAGTTTTCTAAGCATTCTAAAATGTTAGAAGATATTAGAGATTTTTTTAGTGACACAAACGAGATTACTTCTTTAAAGTTAAGCTTACAGGATACTCTTAAAAAGCTTGAGAAAGCTAATCAAGAAAATGTAAAACTTAATGATCTCTATGAACTAGAGAAAAAGAAGTACAATATTGTTGCTCAGAGAATAGATGCACTCATGGTCAAGTATAATGAAGGCTGTGACGTCTCTAAAAAGTTAAAGATTAATCTGGTCAAATAGGTTGTTAAACCTATAGCTCAAGTGAACACTAGTCACAAGGCTAAACACAAATACAATACGACAAACACTTCTAGAACTACTAGAAGCCATGCATATATGTATACCTTTTCACACAATAAAAAACATACTCTTCTTCAAAAATACATATATATGATCTTTGAACTACACCTAGCACTAACACGTTTGCTACATATCATTATTATGGTATAAAGGACATATATCATACCAGTGTAAGATTAGAAAGCTAGTAGATATGAATGTGTTTGTATAGGTTCCAAAAGCTAATAAATCAGGACCCTCAAGAAAGTGGGTACCGAAGGTTACATCTTTAACTTGTGTTGTAGGTGGACCTTCCTTCTCCTACTACAAGCAAGTGGATCCTCGATAGTGGTTATTCCAGGAATACGACAGGTGATAACATATTGTTTGCAACTCTATCGATGAAGAAAGAAGGCTATGTCTCCTTTGGGAATAACTTGAAAGGACATATTATTGGAATTGGCGACATAGGTACTTCTTCCTCACCCATTATTAAAGTTGTATGCTTAGTAACAGAATTAAAACATAACCTGCTAAGTATTAGTCAACTGACAAATCATGGTTATAGAATTAATTTTGTTAAGAATAAATTTTTTGTCTATGATAAAACTTCTGGAATAATTTCCTTTGAAGGAATAAGATAGGATAATATATATGTACTATATCTGTCAGAAAAGACTAACAGTACATGGAAGTGTCTGTTCACAACTCAAGACGAAAGCTGGGCATGGCATATGTATCTTGGACATGCAAATATGGATACTATTACAAAATTGTCCACCAAGAAACTGGTAAGAGGCTTACTTAATATTACATTAAAGAAAGTTATTGTCGGTGCCGACTGTGAAAATAACAAGGCATCTAGATCATCTTTCAAATCAATAAATGTTGTAACTACCTCTAGACCACTATAATTATTATATATGGACTTGTTTAGACCAAGTAGAGTTGCCAGTCGTGGCGGTAAGCTATATGCTTACATGATAGTTGATGACTATTCACGATATACTTGGGTTTATTTTCTTGCAAATAAAAATAAGACATTTTCTGAATTTGTATTTTTTTGTAAAAAGGTACAAAATGAGAAAGGATTCATGATTACTCGCTTACGAAGTAATCATGGAGGAGAATTTGATAACCATGAATTTAAATTCTTTTGTGATTCAAATGGATTATTACATGAATTATCTTGCCCCAGAACTCCACAACAGAATGGCGTTGTGGAGAGAAAGAATAGAACTCTTGGCAATATGGCCAGAGTTATGCTAAACCAGTATAATCTTCCAAAACATTTTTGGGCAGAGGCTGTTTATGCAGCTTGGCATATTTTGAATATAATTCTTTTAGACCAATGTCTAAGAAGACTCCGTATGAATTATGGTTTAATAGAACTCCTAACATCAGCTATTTCAAGGTCTTTGGTTACAGATGTTTTATTTTGAACACAAAAGACAACTTGAGAAAATTTGATGAAAAAGTTGATAAGTGCATATTTTTGGGGTATGCTGCAAAAAACAAAAGATATATGATATTCAACAAGAGATCACTTATTATTGAAGAGTCAATAAATGTCACATTCGATGAGCTGAACAGTTAATGCAAAGATGATAGTGACAATAAAGAAGAGAAAACTTCCTCCAACTGAACATCAGAAGATACACACCATCCTCGTCCTATCTCAAGGCTATAATCAAGAAAAAGACATTAACTATGATGAGACGTATGCTCTAGTTGCTAGATTTGAGTCCATTCGTATGCTTTGTGCTTTTACAAGTTTTTATGGTTTTAGACTTTTCCAAATGGATGTCAAAAGTGCTTTTCTAAACGGTTTTATAAAAGAAGAAGTTTTTGTAAAACAACCTCCTGGATTTGAATATTTCAAAAATCCTGATCACGTATTCAAGCTTCGTAAGTTTCTCTACGATCTCAAACAAGCACCTCGTGCATGGTATGAGCGCCTTAGTTATTTTTTGCTTGATCACGATTTTTTAAAAGGAAATGTTGATTCTACTCTTTTTATAAAATCTTTGGATAAAAATATTTTATTAGTGCAGATATATGTAGATGACATAATTTTTGGATCAACTAATGAGATGCTATGTAACGAGTTTGCTAAGTGTATGCAGAGTGAATTTGAAATGAGCATGATAGAACTAACATTCTTCCTTGGGCTACAAATCAAAGAAAGTTGACAAGGGATATTCATCAATCAAGCAAAGTATACAAAAGACTTGCTAAAAAAATTTGACATAGATAATGTTAAACCTATCGACACACCTATGGCAACGTCTACAAAGCTTGATATAGATGAAAGTGGTACACCAACTGACGTATGTAAGTATGGAGATAGGATTGGTAGTTTACTATACTTAACTGCTAGTCGACTTGATATTATATTTTTTGTATACTTATGTGCTTGATATCAGGCTTGTCCTAAAGAATCACATGTTAACTCCATTAAGCTTATCCTACAATACCTTAAAGGAACTTTGACGACTAGTCTTTGTTATCCTAAAACCGATTTGTTTGACTTGATAGGTTACTCGAACGCGGATTCTGCCGGATGCAAAGTCAATCGTAAAAGTACCAGTGATACATGTCATTTTTTAGGAAAGTCATTAGTCTCCTGGTTTTCTAAGAAACAAAATTCTGTTACATTATCAACAACCGAAGCTGAATATATAGCCGCAGGACGTTGTTGTGCTCAAATTTTGTGGATAAAACAAACTTGGAAGACTATTAGTTATCTTTTAACCACATCCCTATTTACTGTGATAACACTAGTTCTATTAATCTTACGAAGAATCTTGTATTCTATTCTCGCACTAAACACATAAAAATTAGACATCACTTCCTTAGAGACCATGTACTACAGGAAGATAAGTTTAGAATTTGTTGACACTGAATATCAACTAGCTGACATCTTCACTAAGCCCTTGGTTGAAGATCGTTTTAACTTCATACGAAAAGAATTAGTAATTTTGGATGATGAAGTCATATAATTAAGTGTTAATTAATTAAAATTTATAAGTTCATAGAAACTATTTTGGTTATAAGCCAAAAGGGCCCATCTGACAACAAGACGTAAAAGTCTAAGCGACACGGTGCTTATTTTCGGACTACCGCTTGCTGGGATACGACCCTTACAGCTAACCCGAAATATTCTATAAAGTTTATGTATTTTAGTTAATTAGTATTAATTATTTTATCAACACAACTATTCCTAGCTACTTTTTGTATTTATGATAAACCTCATATCACAAACTTTCTAAGCCTGTCCTGATTACCCATGGACCGAACTCGGTCTGGGTGAATCAGAACGGAAGCTGGACAGTCGGATTCCCCTCTATTTAAACCCTCAACATCATTATCTTCCTCACCAATCCACCTGAAAATCTACTGAAAATGCTAACCTAACCTCTTAGTTCTCCTTCCTCCAAGCTTCTCAAGTTCTTAAATCTTGGATTCAGAGCTTTCTCGAGGTTTTTTTGACTGTCCACCATCAATTTTGGTAAATTTTGAACTCTCTCTATCTACTTCAATTTTCATGGCTTCCAAAATTCCTTATTTTTTTCAAAAAGAAGAGGAAAGTTGATGAAGGTTCGTCCTCTACTGCTGATGAGACCTCTTTTATTGTTCAGTTTCTCCAAACCTGATGGTGACTTCTTTGATAATTTTATTTTTGTGTCACAAGATACATCCAATGAATGGTTTAGTGACTTCCATCAAAGAAAAAATTGTGCAGGAAATCCTATCAACTTAATATTATTTCCCGATCGCATCAACATTTTTGAACACTTCGAGTTACTAGATTTAGTTCAGTCTAGTTATCCAATTTATGCTAATGCTATTTGCATGTTTTATTGCAATCTTTCTATCACAAAGGGAACGATTAAATCAAAAGTTGGCAGAATTGACATCGATTTTGATGCTGATGATTTGGGAATCATGCTTCATATTCCCAATAATGGTGAAGCATTAGTTGATATTACCTCGATAAAACTTCTTGTTGGGACAACTTTTGAATCTTTTTGTGATTCCTTATGTGCACCAAACTCTCATCCCCAGGGCACTTTTTGCCCTAAACACTTGAACAACTACTTCTATAACCTCCATAGAATGATATTTTTTACTATTATTTCAAAGAATACTGCCACTGATGAGATTTTATACCTGAAACTCTCTGCTAGCTATCATCTTCACTTCCATGCCCCTTTCAGTTTACCTAAGACTATCATCGCCACTAAGAAAAAGTATCATAAGAAACCGTAATGTCTTCTCTATGTGATGTATCTGCGTATCGTTTTCAACACTTTGAGGTCACTTTGGATGACTGTGCTCAGGATACTACTCCTGCTTATCTTCATGAGCATCGCCATACTGCTCCTATTCAGGCTCCTCCTCCTCCAGTTGACCTATCAGCTGCTGACTCCCATCCTACTCATCCTTCCGGTGGTGTTACTCTTGAGTCACTTCAGGCTCTCATGATGGATCAGTTTCGGTCTATGGATTTTTGTAACACTCTTCAGCTTCAGGCCATATCCAACATTGTGCGGGATGTTTCTTACAGCTTTTCTCATACCTGGTGGTCCTATTCCCATGGTTCGTGATCCCATAGTGATTGGATATCACATTGATGATCCAGAGGCTCAGCGATAGTTTGACCCTGCTGCTGCCCGTTATGATCCCTACCGTTCTGTTGAGACCGATCCTTCTAGGGCGGCATGTGATGATGATGATGATGAGGAGGAGGAGGAGGAGGAGGAGGAGGAGGAGGATGATGATTGAGGATATGTTTCCTCGTGATAGAGCGTTACTAGTTATGTTTTTAGTTTTTTTTATCTCTGCTATGTATTCGTGATAAATGCTTCTTTCAAGCATTATCAGTTTCAGTTTATTTGGCTAGACTTGTATGCACTTTCTACTATTTCAGTTTAAATCACTATTTTCTATTTTAGCACTTTGCATTATTAAATGTTTGTTGTTCAGTTTATATAACTATCTCTTTTGTGCTGAGTAATGTTATTAAGTTGTTATGTCATTTTCCTTATATGACAAAATATGGGAGTAATATGATACTTTATGAATGTGATACTTACTTTATCATCAAATTTTTGCTAATTATGCGATTATGCTATCTGACTAACAAGTTTGAAGTTAAGCTCTAAATATTTTTTGGAGTTCCTGTTTTCTAGACTTTTCAGATATTCAGCCTATATGTTTTGTTACGGAAGAGTAATAAGACTTGACCATATATTACGAGGGAGTAAATATATTGTACCAAATTTCAAAGCCAAAGCTACTTCCATACCTTCCGTACAGTAGCAAGTCTACTTTCGAACCAAGCTGAATAATTTCTCAAGTATCAATCGTAGTTTTATCAAATTATCAAAATGGGGATGATTGTTGGCCCATCAGCCATGGTCGAACCGATTTCGATAATTGACTTAAAACTCCGAGCTCGATATGAAAAGAAATAGAAGATCATATATTTTGTCTCACTGATTTTTTATATTTTATTCTGTATTTTTCTCTTTATTTAAGTTCTGGAGAATAAAATATCATGGCCTGGAATGCCTGATCCGATTGATCCACAATATAGGCTGGTTGGTGTCAACTAGGGGAGTCTCTGTTATCTATAGTGTTCCTTACTATAACACGGAACAAGATTATATGAGAATGGATCCAATAAATATATGGCTTTATGATAGGCTGCACAAGAAGAGGCGTCTGGTTACTCTGAGACTTTCTTCTTCTAAGAAAGATCGTAGGAAGACATAAAATTATCCGTCAGGATCAGTGCTACTTAGAAGTTTATCCTGAACCAAAATAAACCTATCTTTGATCCCAAACCAAACCAAATCCAAAAACATTCCTGAACCAAAAATATCCTGAAAACTAGTAGCCGAACTCGGACCGAACTCGGTCCCTAGGATAACTCCTAGTCGGTAGCATTCCCTAGTCTTTTGGATCTCTAGCATTCAAAATTATGAACATTAGACCTACCGAGTTCTGCCCGAACTCTGTCCTAGAAAATCCTATGAAAAGAGAAGAATTTCTTATTTCTATTCACTCACTCATTCATTCTTCATCTTTTCTATCTATTCCAAAGCTTTCTATCTACTTAAAAGAGCTTCAATCTTCAAACCTCTAAGACAACTCCTATCCTTCTGAGTGTCGGTGGTTTCCGATTAGGAGTATTCGAGTTGTACAAGCTTGGCGTATAAAAGATTTTTTCAGAAATGTATTTGAAGTTTGATCATGGGCTTCGGATAAAAATACGACAGTGTTGAAGTTGGCGTGTTCTTCGAAGCAAAGCACGTGGTGTAATCTCTATTCAAAATAGTAGATTATAGCGAGCAAGAGTTTTCGCGAACTGGACTAGTCCTCTCAAAGGGAAATCAGCATAAACCTTAGTGTATGCTTATTGCTTTCATGCCCCACTTACTTATTGCTTTACTTTATTGTACTATAGTTTTATTTATATATTTACTTCACCTGCTTAGTTTTTAATTGTGTCATATTTTCTGCTGTATTCTATTCACCCCCTCTAGAGGTGCCATCGATCCTATCCAAATACCATATCATATGGTGATAGTAGTATTGCCCATATAGCTAGTCGAGAGTTTAGCACTCTAGGTTTCGTCGTGAGGACCCTGAGTGGGTTGACTCGGGAGATGACATGGATGGTTTGGCCCGAGACGTAGTGACGAGTCCTCTGTATCGTAAATACCAAAGCTAGGCACTCTTTCTCGACAGGGTTGTACCGGTGTTCGGCCCCGATCATTGTCCTGCTTAGGTAGTAGATGGCTTGCTCGTAGCCAGCATCATTATTCTGAGCTAGTAAGGCACCGAGAGAATGATCCATTGTACGATATAGAATAAGAAAGGTTTATCTACAACTGGTGCTACCAGAACTGGGAGATTTATGAGATAGGCTTTGATATCATCGAACGCTTTTTGGCATTTGGCAGTCCAGACGTAGGAATGCCCTTTTTTCATGAGCTTTGTGGAAGTTTGGCATCGCCCAGAAAGATTTGCTATAAATCTTCTGATGTATGCGAGACGGCCTTGTAAGCCTCGAAGTTCTCTCAAGTTCTTCAGAGGGCGCATGTCAAGGATAGCCTTGGTTTTGTCTGGGTCGATATGGATACCCTTTGCAGTGATAATAAAACCTAAGAATTTGTCACTAGAAACCACGATGAAGGATTTAGCTGGGTTCATTTTGAGTTGATATGCCCGTATGAGATCAAAGACTGTTCTCAGATCCTGCAGGTGATATCCTCACTAATAGCTTTTGACAGCGATATCATCAACATAACATTCTACTGTCTTGCGAAGACGTTTGTAAAAAATGGTGCTCATAGCTCACTGGTTTGTTGCACCCATATTATTCAAAATGAAGGACAGCATTGTGTAACAGTAAACCCCCTTTAGAGTTCTGAACGATGTCTGCTTCTCGTCGTTCAGGAACATCTTGATCAAATTGTAGCCCAAATACCCGTCTATGAAGGACATGCTTTCAAAGCCACATGTGTTGTCGATCATTACGTCAGTGATCGAAAGAGGAAACTCACCTTTCGAATAGGTAAAATTGAGGTCCCTGTAGTCGATACAGACTCGAATCTTTTTGTTCTATTTAGTAACAGAAACGATGTTGGCCACCCAATTCGGATGTTGCTCCTCGTGAATAAATCAACTATCTATGAGTTTGTCCACTTCTTTCTCAATGACATCTATGATGTTAGGACGAAAGCATCGCCATTGCTGTTTAACAGGGTTAGCGTTAGGTAAGATATTAAGCTTGTGCATTATGACTTCTGGGTCCAACCTAGGCATGCCGTCATAGCTCCATGCGAAGATGTCGATGTATTCTTGATAAGTTGTACCAATGATTCTTGATCCCCCTTGACAGGTTTTTTCCTGATGAAGATGGTCTCAACGATGATTCATCCCTAAAGACGATTTGCTCGACTTCATCTTCGGTGTGAGGCTCTCGTTGTTCGAAGCGAGAATCCCATTGAGATTCTAGGTGGTGAGCCCAGAGTTCTTCTTCGAAGAACTCAAACGTCTGATCGTCATCTTCTTCTGGTGGATGTGCGAATGTCATATTGACTGACCACACTTTCCTGAAGATTAGGCCGATGCTGGTGTCGGAGTCCCAAGTAGAAGCTTCAGAAGAGTGTGAATGTACTACGTCCTCTGTCTCTGAGCTTTCTGGGGTTATTGCAGGTGTTACGTAACCTACCCCCCGTCGAGTGCGGTGATAATAGTCTTGAGGCTTCACCTTTCGAACTGGAAGTCGTAGAAGACGATTTTGACATTTCCCGTAGTTCAAGCCTTTGTCACTCTTCATGTCGTAACACATCTTCTGGATGAGATACTTTTCTTGGTTAGTATAATGGTATATTTGTAATCTACCATTGTTCGGCTCTGGTTCGGCTGGAGAGAGCTCTTGATGACGTTTGATCTTGCCGAAAATAATGGGTTTTTTGTCCTTGTTTCGTGGTAGAACTATATAAAAGACCCCTCAGTATGGGACAATCCGATTTACATGATTGACAGTCGTTACTTTTGTTTGTAATGATTGTAAGGCATTATCTAAAATATACATAGCATTCCAATGTGGAAGATTCGAGTAGTTCAAAGATAGTCTTTTATTGATAAAATAAGTGATCTTGTTCTGAGGAATTACATCATCAATAGAAGGTACATCTATGTTAGCAGATATGTACTCTTCTAACTGTTCATTTGTCAAAACTAGGGTAGTTGCTGGAGGAGATGCAGGGGCCTTTTGCCATATTTTGGCCACCAGGGGAGCTGACATCTTGGCAGGAGGAGTTTTTGGAGACCTTCATGGGAGTCGGACCAGAATTGGTTCTTGAGCACGACCTGGGAGTTTGACGACCAGAGAGGCCGGAGCCTTCCCATGCAGCTTGGCCACGATAGGAGCTGACACTTAGGGAGGTTTCCCTTTGAGTCATACCTTCAATGGCACTTCAGACACCACGTTTGCTTCTGCCTCATCATCATCATCATTGGCCTCATCATCCAAGTGGACCGTCTTATAGAGATCGTAGTCGGTGAAGAATGCCTCAACCCCTCTGAAGGGATCAACATTAGCGAATTTTATCTTGACAGTGCTGTTGCCAACTACATATTTCATGCACTGGTGAAGAGTATACGGCACGACCATATACTCATGTATCCACAGACGTCCAAGCAAGACATTTTAAGAGATGGGGGCATCGATGACATAGCAGCTCCCTCCTGTCTGGAGGTCACCAATTTGATATTTCAGATGAACCTTGCCCAATGGTTTATTTTTTCGGTATTGAAGCTGCTGATTGTAGTATTGAATGCAGTCAGGCGATGCATCGGGATCCCCAAGATTTAGAGCAGAGTCCGAGGGATGATACCGAGGGAAGACCCTAAATCGATTTGAATCTGATCCACCTTGATTGCACCAACATACCCTGTGTAGTACAACAGTCTGTTATGCTGATTATTTTTTTTAGCAGCATGTCCTGCTGAGTGAATGTGATGTTGGGGATGATTTCCCTTACACTGTGACAGTACAGACATGCGGTTGGATCTTCCTCAGGTTGCTAGACCTGACTGATGAAGGACTCATCATCCTTCAGCGTCTCACATAGAGCATCTCGAGTATCTTTAGATAGTCAATGAAGCTCAAGCAATGATAGCCGGGCTAGAGTATTGGCAAGCTGTGCCAATATGTCAAAATTATGGGATTTAGTCAACCCTGAAGCACATTTTTTTCTCAGAGGCTTGTCGAAATGAGCCTCTTTTTTCCTCTATTTGTCTGCCGCTAGAGACTGGGATACCATACCCTCGGGCAGCGGTAGTATTGCTGGGAGACACCTCCTCTTGCTGAGCATTCTGTTGTGACCGTGTCACTACTGGAAAGGCTTCCTCTGAAGCGGCCATAACCATTCAGCAAGATTTGGTCTTCTTGCCTTTAGTTTTGGTGGTAGGGCGTACCAGTAATTGAGTCAATTCTGGAGCTAGATCTGGGTGAACCCACATGATCTCGCCCCGGGATGTAGTGAGTAGCACTAGCCTACTCCCGTTGTCACAAATTGGTGGAAGGTTGGTCACTTCTATTGTCGCCTTTGGGATAGGGACGACGCCAGCTTGAGCCTCAGTTGGCGGCAGGGTGCTAAACTGAAGAGACACGATATTACGGAGACTATTTTTTCCTAGTAGTCGAGAGAGAGGACATCTGTATTGATCATGCATTGATGTAGTTCTTTAATATGTAGCAGTCCCGAGTTGGGTGTCCGATGAACCGATGGTGGTGACAATACTTCAAATCGCCCACCCTGTCGACCTTATCGGGATGCTTGGGTCATGTAACTTGATTTTGTCATCTTGCATCAAGAAGCAAAAAATAAAGAGATGTTGTCGATCATCGAAGGAGGATATGCTATTGTCGGGGATGCTGCAGAACCATTCATAGGCCACCCCTTTAATGCTCCAATAAAGAGACTCGTGAGCATGGTATCGTCCTTCGACATGTGCCCCGTCATAGAGGCGAAGTATGTCAGGAATCGACAAAGGGATTCTTTTCCGTCAAATAGTGCCAAAGTTTGTGGTTTATACTTGGGAGGATATACCACATTGTTCCACCCAGGGTGATAGGGCTGCCTAATCCCTAGCTTCTGGCGTTCCTCCTGCTTGTCCTTGGCCACCACACGAGCACGTAACTCTTTCACCATCTTTAAGAGATCCTCAATAAAGCCAGGAGCAGGTGGATGGGGGCAAGGTATGATGCTTAGCTCCCGAGAGAGCAGATGATCGGGGTAGAGTATGATGAATTATCCCCGAAGGTACCCATTGAGGGGGTATATTTGATTCCCCATTGGTTCCCAGATCAGGACTTACAGACGTGGGAGCCCTTATTATTGGCTAGGCTGCTAGGGTGTTCATGATATCAGATAAGACCTGGGTCCGGGCCTGCATGGAAGTAGAGAGAGTTAAGGCCAGACTTTAATATGTCCATACAACGTACGAGATCCGAAGCTGAAGCGTCTCCTTCTTCTTCATCACCACCCCATGTCATGTAAATATGTATGACAATGTCACGACCCGTACCCTAGAGTAAGGGCACGAGAAGTGGGTACGTCCAGCCTACGTCGCAGTGTCGGTAGTAGAACGCCGTCCTAGTTCAATCATCTAACAATATATAAGGTACCTGTACAGTATATACACTCCGAATGGAGGTGACATAGCAAATACAGTCTCAATCACATCTAAGGTAGAATACGATAAAAAGATAGATAAATATGAAATGAAATAATCCACAGAGATACAACCAGATAGAAGTCTAAGTGTCTAAGATAACACAAATCCAGATAACATCTCATAATCCCAAATACAGTAATCCAGAGTAAATACAATAAAAAAGACATCCTAATCTAAGAGAGTGTCATCCAGTGCTAAGGGGTCCTGCTGCTGGTCCAGGTCACAACCATCCTCTAGGCTAGCCCCATAATATGTGGGACAGAACGCCTCGGCCTTATCCTCTATAATATTTCAACAGGTCCAGTCAGGACAGGAGCGAGCATAATACATCTCAACAAATCATAACAGGTTAGGAAATATAAACATGCTAGAGAGTAAGATACATGAAACTGAAAGAACAACATGATGAAAAGGGAGACTGTAAGTAAATAGCTACAATATATAAGAGAACTAATTAGTGCTAGTGATTCAGAGTACAAGATGGTTATGTAAACGACATGATGTTGTATACGAGTAATCTACAGAGGTTGTACACGAGTAATCTACAAGATTGAATACATAACCACTTCTACTCCTCCGCCCTAATCAATACACAAGGATCCAGTCAAGTTATGTTATTACACACGAAGTAGTTGTATACGATGATCATGTGAGCACATGAGTATACACGATTTCACACGATTTGTATACGAGAGTCAAAAATACAATGAGTACACGATATTCATGATAAAGTACACGAACATGAAATACCCGATGTATCCGCTAAGGGAATAACATTGCACGACAAGATCCATATAGTACTAATCCATGTTACCAATGTGTCAGCAACAAGTAAAGTAATCTAAAGTAGGAAATATAATCCTAAACAAGATATGAAATGATCAGAGAATATATTCGCCTGGTATCCCGAATATATGAAGAGAATATACTGTCCGAGGAGTGGTGTCTGGCTCCTATAGAATAGTACAAGTCACTACATATCTAAAATAGTAAAATAGACTGCTACAATGTATCTACATGATGTTTGGGGTCAATCTAGGCTAAAGTCAACCCTTGGTCAACTCTAGTCAATTATACTAGTCAAACTAGGTCAAGCCTAACCCAAACAAGTCTCACTAAGCCTAACCATGTCTATCCTAGCATCCACACACAATACAAGTCATACTAGTCATCAACACACATCATAGGTGTATACATGCCATACACATAGGCTATGTGCCATATATATAGTCTATAGGCCATGTAGGCTATTTCACACATTTCATACATATTGTATATATATACTAAGTTAATATAAATTATCATACACATATACATATATGCCACATTATTATATCAAGCATTTAGATAATATATTTATATATACATGCGCCCAACCAACGAAGCTTCATGCGTCCAACCAACGAAGCTTCATGCGTCCAATCAGTACAACTTCATGTGCCCAGCCAGTGAAGTCTCATGCGCCCAGTCAGTATAACTTCATGCGTCCAGCCATTGAAGTTTCATGCGCCCAAGACCAAAAGGAGGGCGCATAGCCTGAGACATGGCTATACGCCCAAGCCTGACTCAGTCAAAGCCATGATCAATACGTGCACCGAAGCGCACGACCATGTCAGTCTCCACGAGCAGTCGTGCACTGAAGCATGCGGCCACGTCAATGCCACGACCAACCCACGATCTCGCAGCCTGCATGTGCCTACGTCCTATGCGCCCAAAGCAGGACTATGCGCCCACATAAAAACCAGCGTATTTCCTCATGTGGGCGCATAACACCATTCCAGCTCAAGAACGACTATAAAAGGGGGGCCTCATCCCTCTTTAAACACACAGAACGGAGAGCATTTTCAAGAGCCAAATTGCTGTACTTCTTGCCAGTGACTCGAGAGTTAGCAATTTTCTTAGGTTTTCTTCCACTTTTGTAATCGAAGTGTCAACGGAGTAAAGGAGCAACTACCGCTCGATCTCCATCGTCCCATTCTCCAGAATTCTTTTTTGTACTCGGGGATCCTCAGCGCAGGATCTCTCAGGCGTACTCGATTTGTGGTGCCTTGCGCCAATAAAAGAAAAGACAACGTTTTCTTCTTCTTTTTTGTGTGTGTCCACAAAAATGGCGACTCTGCTGGGGACTACCTTTTCCTCTGACGAGAAGGTGGTGACACAATCCGATACTGACAAAGTGGGGAGTACTCAGAAGATGCTGATCATAAAATTCGATTAGCAGGCGTTTGAAGAGATGCTCTCGACGGACGGCTCTACTCCCTCAAAATCAGCGAAGCCAAATAAGTCTCGCAAGACTTGGCTTTCGAACGCTCGCTGCGCATATCCTGCTAATGTCATAGCGGATATGCAGCTGGAGGACTCTATCACCTGGGCGCAGGACTCGTCCATAGAAGTCCCCCAAATGGAGAAGGCTCACATCGTTCTGGGCTCTACTAGCCCAGTGACTTCTTCCCTCCACAACCAACAACAGAATGTTCAACACACGAGACTTGGCAGAGAAAAATACTACGATGCCAAGAATTGGGGTGTGCGACACTCTGGCCAAACCCGACGAGGCTCGCGAACGAAGGAGACAAAACTGGAAGAAAATAGCGCTGCTCCACCAAGCATGCGCCCAAAGCCATGCGCCCAAGGGAGTGCTTGGGCGCATAGCCCCAACCAGGACACTTCTGTCTTCAGCAGGCTGGGCATTCAGAGTCATGCGCCCAAGTCTATGCGCCCAGGCTCTCTGGATCCATACTATGCACCCACATCAAGGCAACTCAAATATGCTGTCAAGAAGCATGCCTCCAAACCCATTCTCCAAGGACTATGCGCCAGTAAAAAGACAGGCCCCAACGCGTATAGCACGGGGCTATCTTCAAGGACATCACAGAACTTAGGTATGGGGGTTGCCCCTGCATATGAACTAAGTCTGGATGTGGCTACTCTCCTTATGAACCTGCATGCAAAGCTCGACGATTCATACAACATGGGTTGTAAGGCACAACTCCCTTCCGCTGACTTACGTGACATGATAAATCATAAGCGTAAAGCGAAGGAGGACATAACAATTCATAGTGCACTTTCGTGCACCAATATTGTTATCAACTTTTGTTGCTCCAAAGTGACAAGAGTGCCTCATAAAAAATCCGTATTTCGGCGGCTGCACTTCTCTGACGACGAAAAGTCACTATGTGTTTCATCCAACATGGCTTCATAGGGTCCCCCTTACGGAAGCCCTAATAAAAAACGGTGGACCACCAACCCAACCTTCTCCCTCAGTTCTACGAGAAGGAGAAGGCGAAGTCTACCGACAGATGGCCGATAGGCTGTCGTATCTGAAAGAGTCTATAAGGGTACCCGATCAAAGGCAAGATTCCTTGCAGAAGACGAAGAATCCCAAGCCGGGGGTAGAATTCCCTCAAAATCTGAAGCAGATGACCCCCACACTAGAGGTAGCCTTCCAGAGGACGATGATCCCTCCGAATCCGATGGCGACTATCTACCTCCTTTATCTAAAGATGAAGGACTTAGATACTCGGAGACAGACAGTATCAGCACCAGTTGCACTGCTTTCTCTGTTCATCCTCGCATGCTATTTATATACATGATGGACGGAGAAAGACCTGAAGAAGCCAGTAATCAGACTAGTAAACGGCTAGAGGGTCTCGAAACAGCATTCGCCAAGATCAATGATATACTTATCAGCATCATGGCAGTTCAAGCTGCTGGGGCTATTCCTCCACCTTATCAAAATGTCTCGGCTCACGCTAGTCTGGCTCACAGCAACAACCCTCCTTCACTAAAAAAGGAGTATCATTCCATTGTGTCTCCTACAAATCTTGCAAATACTGGGGGTGGTCCTTTGCCAACAACGCTTGACAACCGTTCAGCAGTCGTTTCTCAATACCTGCTCAATCAACAGGATGTAATTGATTCCCTGGTCACTCGCCTCGATACTATCTCACACAAAGATGAGCTGCAAAAGATGGGGATATCTCAACCGTAACCCCCTGAGTGAGAGAACGCTACTTGCCCTACGAACTACAAGCCGCTGATGCTGAACTCATTTGACGGTTTGACTTCTCCTCGTCAGCACATGACATACTTCAACACGTAGACTCTGCACTTGCCCAGAGATGATCCGTTCCTATCGAAGCTATTTATTAGCACCATGTAGGGGGTAGCCTTCGAATGGTTCTGTAGTCTGCCTGACGGGTGTATCAATTCATTCAAAGACTTGGAGAGGTTGTTCCTTAATAGGTTTTACGAGAGTGGCATGCATGTTAGTATGTCCACTCTTATCGAGACCAAGCAAAGGAGGACTGGGTCAGTTATCGCCTTCATAGAATGCTTCAGGCGGCTAGCACTGAAGATGCCCTTCGGCATACCAGACTCAGAACTTATGGATACTTGCCGACATAACTTCCTTCCTACAGTAATATTTTGTCTAGGTATACATAAGTATGATATATAGCCCACTTTCATTGGGGCCGCTGACACTGCTGAAAACTACGTTCCTAACTTGGAACTACTAGGGTTGAAGACACCCAAATCCGAAGACAAGGCCAAGCATCTTCAAACTATCCCTGTTCGTTTTGGGTGATAGATATACATCTTTGAACAAATATAAAATTTATTTGATTTTCGAGTTTTGATGTTTATGATTTATTGTATTATAGTTATACACCTTTGAACAGTTATAAATTTGGTTTGAAAATGATCTTAGCTTTTAAAAATGGCCATAGGAATTATTTAAATTTGAGTTGTACAACTTACAATTTTCGTATTTAGTAAATTTTGAATTTTTAGTGGAAGTAATGACGGTGAATTTTGGTTTAAAATATTTGAAAGTTATGAAAACGATTTTAGAATTTTTTTTAATTTTAAATGGTGTCCTATGATTGAGGATTTACAAATCTATTTAGATTTTTGGTAAAAAAAAAAAGGGATTTTGACTGATAAGATTATTTGAAAATTTAGTTTAATGAGGGATTGCTAATATTAAAATTTTTGAGAGAATTTCGAAGGATGTGATGGAAAATTATTTTGATTGATTAAAGGGAGTTACCATTTAAAAGTTGTAATTTTGTTGGAATAACTTAGTATGAATAGAAGTTATAATTGATGAGTGCATTAAAATATTGAGCTAAAATTTTGAGATTGCTTTGTATGTGCTAGAAATTTTTATCTGAGGAGATATTAATTTTTGTAGAGTTTTAAAGTTATGATTTATTGTGGATATTTTATATATAGATTCATGATTTATGAACTCTTGAGTTTGAAAGTTGAATTGAAAATGTAAAATTTTGAAAAAGTCAGTAGTAGCATGATAAAAGTTTCCGTTGAGACTTATGAAAGTGATTTAATTTTAGTCATGATTAAATTGAACGACTTGAAGTGAATACAAATTTTGGGTGGTTATTTTTGAAAGTTTTATTTAGAGACTTTTGGAGAAAATTTGAGCAAAATTTTAATGGTGGACAACTAAGAGAGTCCAAATAAGATGGATGAATTCCACGTATTCCACACTAAATTGTCATATCACTCATGACCATGATAGTAGTATGTACACAAGTGTTGTTAGTCATCTACCAAGCTATGTGACTGTATTTCCACATTGACTTACTCGACCTTCCTTCAATTCCAGATCTTTTAATTGCGACCTCCTAACCCATTTGCAATTTGAATAATGATCTAATGGTTCCTCAACTGTATTCATCTAGAAGACTATCTTCTCTCCGGAAATTGTGTTTCTAAATTATTTTTACTGGATTCCTTAATTAATTTTATCTCATGCTTTAACTTGATCTCCTTTATTATTGTGCATTAATTATCACCTCGTGAACTCATACTTTCTATTTTATAACTTTTGTCGTCCCTTACCATGACTTGGATATTTGGAGCACAACACTAGACTTTTCATTCCAACAAATTTCATATGTAAGACCTAGACAAGCCCACCTTCATGTAGATATATCATGTCCCTCTAAAACACGTCTCCTTGTACACTATTTTCATGATATGACCTTCTGGTCAAAATGGCCAAACTATAACCTCTACCATGACACCAAAATACTTTCCGACTTGAATTAAGAGACCCAACCTTGACTCAATCCCTTAACCCGATAGGTGAATTTTGTTCTACTTAGTTCCTTAAATGCTTAAATTTGTGCATTATCTTGATTGCTTAACCCATTGTCCCATCCCATTACTAGTTTAACTCTTGTAAGTTGGGTAGAATACCTCACGGCCCAACAAAGCCTTTGTCCTTGTGACCCATGTTGATAAGTTTGCTTAGACTATAAGTTCAGAGGACCCTAACTTAGCTAGTCAACCAAGACAATTGTATAGGCCCAAACTTCGGGCGAGCCTTGATTTTAAAATATCTTGGACTATTTAAAATTCCTTCATCAGTACCTCCCTTGCTTATATTTCGACTATCTCATGCTGCTAATGTAGCTTCAGTTTTGCAAGCTTATTTCGTTATCAAGCTTAATCATGACATATTTTATTGGGTGTACCCACTAACATATTGTCAAATTAGAACCGGTGCATGATGGTCTGATCAACCTATTGTACTTTGGTTCGCTTATCATATATTATTCTACGTGGATGGAGACATAATAAACTTGCCTTAGAGTCTCATCCGCGACAGCATTGACAACTCTCATTTGAATTATTTCCGTTGCCTATGAACCACGTATTCGTACTCGATAGCATCGTCCTTGAACTCTATTGTTTTTACTTTACTTATATTAGAAAGACCAGGCACTGTGCAAGATAGATAGATGCAAGATATCACCTTTCGTTTTCCTATCAGTTATTTCAACACGAATTTAGATAGCCGCCGACCAACTCATGTGGCTATATCCTCACCTTAAACTCTTCTTCTCCCCAATCCAAGAAATTTTATTATGCCCTTCCAACCCCTCTTGAACGCACGAGAGTGATTCTAATCAGCACTTAATGAAACCCTCGACCAAGACGATTAGTATCCAGTTCTCCTTTAAGGGATCACATTTTCTAAATGTCTAATTTATTCTCTTTGGTCTACTCAATTCCTTACTGTTCTCTAAAATTGGATATTCAAAATTTTGCTACCTTCACTAGCAACCCTCATTCAATTCCATAATCATGATATTTTTGTATATATCGACTCTACAATTTTCTATTGCATGGTGGTGTTGAACGCCGTTTTATCGCCTCCTCCAAAATTTAATTGTATTTTGGCATTGACGAACTATTCCTATCCCTCAACCCTATCTACCCTATTAATCCTAAATTCCGAGGACGAAATTCTTGTAAGTTGGATAGGATGTAAAAGCCCTATTATTTAAATTATTTTTTTATTATTTTTATTAGACTTCAAATTTAATTTATACAAATTATGATTTTTATTTTATTAGAAATGACCTTAGCCATTGTTGAATTTTGGGACACAAGACTACCATGAATTTTGGCACGGAAGATGTAGCAGTGTGCCTTGACTAGTACATTAGCCATGCCGGCGGAAGCCTAGCCATGGTGATGTCCAAACTAGGAAAACCAGACCAAATTGTAAATTGACTTATTTAAAGTATTTTAATTAAATATTATTTTAATTTTTAGGTGACCCGGTTTGTCCAATTCAGTCCGAACTTGGGCCGGACCGAACCCAATCCCATGTAAGCATGTAGTGTGACCAACTGTGGCCTTCTAGGCACATTTTAGATATGTACAAATATTTTCTTAATTATTATAGAATTTTATGTATAATTTAAAATCATTTAATTATTTGTGCAATTACTGGTATTTTATTATTTAAATAATATTTTACAAAATAGTACATTTTGTGGACCCGGGAAATGGCGTGCAGTATAAGTGCACTCATTAGGACGATCTTATTAATTAATTATTATTAAAATTATTTTGTGGGATTTAATAAACATGTTTTCCTATTTAAATATTATTATTATTATTTTGAGTTGATTTATTAAGGATTGAATTTATATATATATGTAGATATGCTCAAATATATTAAATAATTGGATAGTTGACCTTTAAATGGTATTTGGATTTTAAATAGATTTTTGGTGTATATATATATATATATATATATATATATATATATATATATATATATATATATATATATATATATATATTGAAGTTTAAGATAAAGAAAAGAAAAGATTTGAAAAGGAAAAAAAATATATATATAACTAAGTGGTCGGCCCCACCATGTGGGAGCCGACCACATGCAGCAAAGCAACAAATTGCAAGCTTGTGTGCCCCTTTTTTGTGCAAAGCAAGCAACAGCAGTAGCTATATTGGCCGATCCCTTTCCCCCCTTTGTATATATAAGTTATCTACTTATATATGTTTAGCAAAAAAAATAAAAAAAAATAAAAAGAAAACCCTAAACCAATCCTCTCTTCCACCTTCCTCCTCCTTTCTCCACCCTCGTCCACCTCTCCCCGGCGAGCGCACTCAGCCTCGTACGCCGCGACAGCAGTCCCACGACGACTGCATCAACAAACAACAACAACAACAAACACCCACAACAGTTTCCCACTTTAAGGTACTCAACTTCCCCGATCGATATCTCTCTCATTTTAACTCCGTTTTTAGATCCGTAAATTCGTGTAGAAAGCCCAGATGACCCTCTTCGAGATCCCCCAGGTGGATTTCGACATGGCCATCCAACTTGCTCGAAAAATCAAGGCGAAGTTGGAGAAAAACCACTTTTCTGGAATATTAAAAACTGTTTTAAAATACCAACTTGTCGGCCACTTTTCTTTCTGTACAATAGGATTTTGTAGAAACTAATTGAAGACAGTCAAAGACAACATAACCGAGATTGTAACACACTTTTTGGATTCACTTTTCATATAGTATGTAGAAAGTTACACATTGTTAAAGTTTCACGAAAAATTGTAAATTCTGTTTTCAAAAAGTGGAAAAACACCCGATACGACGTGCGCCCCGACAAACCGGGCCACGTGGTTGCGCACTATATGCATTGAAATATGCGTATGGATGTTGTCGACGTGTGGGAACTGACGGAACCCAATTTTGTTGCAAGTGCGCGACGAAATTAGTGCGTATCCGTCGAGATACCCCGTATCGCCCCTTTGCAAATTAAGTCACAACTGTGTGCACACTCATCATATCGTGATGAAACTTGCGCCATTGGACTCGAAATATTTTTTTGGTCCTGTAAGCCAAGTTTGGTCCGATTCTGAGACCGTTGATCGGGACGCTATTTTGGCGGGCCCACAATCCCACTCAACGGGCGATTTTGTGCACGGCCCACCGGAATCCAAAATTGGACATACCGTTGGGTTCGTCTCATCAAAACAAATTCGTAGACCTGTAGTTTGGCGACTTTAGAGATCGTAGGTTCTGGCGCGCATTTTGGTGCAAAGCGGGTCCAACGACGGACACCATTTTGACCCAAAATTACGAAATTGCCCCTGTTCCAGAATTTGACTTTTGGACAGGCGTTTCCTAGGTATATGTTTTATTCCAAACTCGTTCGTGATGTTTGTTGCAGCATCCGGAGTCATCTGCAGGATTTGGCTTTTCTTGCTTCGTTTATTTGTTTGTTCGAGCTACTGGATTATTCTCTTTTGCATATAACCTCAGGCAAGATACCTTGCCATTATACTGTTTATATTCAGTTTCATTTATTACATATCACTGTTCATTTATTTTCAGTTCTTACAGTTCTTGATTTATTGTCTGCTCAGTGATATTAGATATACTTTGTTATTATCCTTTGATTGCATATGGACTTAGAGTTAAGCGACAACCATTGTAGTGTATTGCATATATCTTGACACAATTGTACCACGAAGATGTGTGAGATGAGTAGCATGTAGAGATTCTTGCGTGTGGGCTGATCCCCCATGTGCATGCGTTAGGGCTAACTGCTAATAGAGGCGTGTTAGGAGACTTAGCAGTTAGTAGAGGTACATGGTCATGGATGCGACTTGACAGGTACATTGGGTGGGGAGAACAATACCTGACGTATGGGCTTCGATTGCACTTTCCTTGTAACCCGGAAGCTCCGCTGGAGATACGGGTATGATGACCCTCTCAGGTTTGCCACTGTCGTTTTTGAACGTCATACGCTGTGGTCACTGGTGCCCAAGTGGAGACCATACCAGATCTCATTTACAGCTAGGGCTCATACGTCGAAGGATTGTTTCTCAAATTGCATGTTCACATTAGTACGATTAGTTTGCCTTATTTATGTCTTGTCACTTTCTTTGATTGTGGCATATTTATATTCAGTATTTATATGGCATATTTATTGTATCTTGTTACGTCCCTCTGAGGACCTGGTTATCTCTCCAGGTGTGTGTGCTTCTGTGATATTGCAGGTGTTCTAGTCGAGGTCGCGATCTTCTCTATTCATTCGGAGATGACGTGTCTTGGGTCTTTCTTTGCTACTCCCGCCAAATCATTTCAGTTTCCATGTGTATTTTTTCTTACTTGTTGGTAGTAGATTTGTCTCTGCCCAACATATTGTACAAAGACTTATTACAGTTGATTATATGATATCTTTTATTCTTCATTTGTGGATGAGATTAGATTACTCTTGGTTTGCTGCATTTTATAGCTTATGTATTCATACGAGGTTTCCATATATTGGAGTATACTTCGTATGTATGCAGCTGGCATGGATACGTACCTAGTCCTAAGTATTTTGGGACTGGGGTGTTACAGGCAGAACTGGAGCTGCGGTACCGGAAGCTAGATGCGCAGGATGAGAGGTGGCAGATCCCTCTGCAATGTCCCCTGTCCTGGGCGATGTGATCTCGTCTCAACCATCCTGGAGACACAGATCAAACAAGAAACAATTACTGAGAATGAGTCAAAATATCAAAGGATGACAGTTTAAATTCAAAGGAAGACAATAAGCAGCAAAACATAGATATACGGAATCTGATAAAGAGTTTTTCCTAGTGTGATTGAGTACCTTCAAAATATCCTAATCCTACTGCAGGCTGTAGTGATACTCCAGTTCGAATACCACTACATTTCTAAACTAGACCTATATGGGCCACCACTAAAAACGTGGCACGACCCGCACCCTTGAGTAAGGACACGAGAAGTGGGTACGTCCAGCCTACGCCGCAGTGTCGGCGGTAGAACGCTGTCCTAGGTCAACCATCTAACAATATATAAGGTACCTGTACAGTATATACACTCCGAATGGAGGTGACATAGCAAATACAGTCTCAATCACATCTAAGGTAGAATACGATAAAAAGATAGATATGAAATGAAATAATCCATAGAGATACAACCAGATAGAAGTCTAAGTGTCTAAGATAACACAAATCCAGATAGCATCTCATAATCCCAAATACAGTAATCCAGAGTAAATATAATGAAAAAGACATCCTAGTCTAAGGGAGTGTCATCCACTGCTAAGGGGTCCTGCTGCTGGTCCAGGTCACAACCGTCCTCTAGGGTAGCCCCATAATATGTGGGATAGAACGCCTCAGCCTCATCCTCTGTAATTGTCACGACCCGTACCCATTTTTTTTTTAAACGGATACGAGACGTGTCCAAGCCAGCCTACGCCGCAGTGTCGGCGGTAGAATGCTGTCGCGGCCATGAAGATCAAAATCACAAATAATGCTCATTCACATAATTAATTTAACTTACAATGATCATAAGTTTTACATTTGCAGAAAAATATAAACTTGTACAAATAAATGAATGACTACAACTCAACTATCTATCTAGTCTCTAGGCTTTTGTCTGCAAGAATTCCCGTCACTCCCCAAGCTAAGTGAATCCACGGCTAACCTGAAAATGTTGGTTTCCAGTCAGGAATGGAACGAGCACAATTCACTGAATGCAATTTCAAATAAAGAAAATGACTATAAAACAAAGGTTAGACATCAATCATGAGTTTTGAAAATAAACAGGAAACACAGAAAACCAATAGCAATAAATAGACACAAAATACTTTCCTAACTGTTAGAAGTACCTTTGATATGTGATCGGTCTCGGGATAATTATGCGACACGGTCTACACGGTCTAAAGTTACACGGTCTACAGTTACACGGTCTACAATTACACGATCTACAGTTACACGGTCTACAGAAAATATTGCAGTAAAGAAACACTGTCTACAAAATAATAATCACGATCTACACAGTTTAAATACAGTAATAATCATGGTCTACACTGTCTACTTTGCAATAAATAAATCACTGTCTACACTGTCTACAAGAAATTAATAAATTACTGTCTACACTGTCTACAAGAAATAAATGCAACACGGTATATACGGTCTACACGGTCTAAGGTCAGATCACACATCCTTGGTACTTCTCATTCCCGACTCAACAATTTATAATAGAAAATAATCACATAACCAATGGCCAATCAATAAAATATAGTGAAAATTAATATCGAAATGCAGACAATAAACTGTACTCGCCTGTGGTGCTCTGCTAGTGAAACCGACAATCTGAACATCTCAATGCCACAATAGTCAAAACTCGCACAACAGTCCCCAAAAGCTAAAATAAACATTACCAATGTTCTTAGAATAGTCAAATTAGCTAGGATCGCCTGTCCTTAAGTCCAATTCTGGACACAGGGGCAAAACGGTAATTTTAGGCCAAAACGGTGTCCGCCGTTGGACCCGCTTTGCACCGAAAAGCGTGCCAGAGTCAACGGTCTCTAAAGTCGTCAAATTATATGTCTATGGATTTGGTTTTCTGATACAAACCCAACCGTATGTCCAGAGCTGGATTTCGGCGGGCCGTGCACAAAATCGCCCGTTGAGTGGGACCGTGGGGCCCGTAAAATGACGTACGATTCAACTGTCTCAGAATTGGACCAAACATGGCATGCAGGACCAGAAAAATGATACGGTCCTGCTGGCGCAAGTTTCGTCTCGATCTGACGAGCGTGCACAAAGTAATTAAGAAATTTGCAAAGTGCACGATACGGTGAATTTCGACGGATACGCATCAAATTCGTCGCGCACACGCGACCAATTTGAATTTTGCCAAAGTCCAGACGACCACGAAGCCGTTACGCAGCTTTCGATGCCTTCGGTTCGCGACCACGTCGCCCGAAATGGAAGGACGCATGTCGTGTGGATCAATTTTCTAGTTTTTAAAACAGGTTTTTGGGAAACTTTGGGATTCGATTTCTCGACGCGTAGTCGATAATTTTTGAATCCACAAAAAGGATTATGAAGCCCTATATGTTGTCTAAAAGTGTCTTCAAATAGTTTTTCTAACATGGTACTAGATCGATCAGAATCGATCGTCAAACTTGGGTGATTGGACTGTCATAGGTCCTGTTTCGGATCAGTGTTTTTGCTGATGTTGGCGTCGATCTCTTGATCGATCCGTGCTAAAAATATAAAAACTAATTAAAGGGAAGTGTAGACCTATAGGTTGTCGATGTGTAGAACCTTGTAATTCGAAAAACCATCAAGCGAGGGGTGAGAAATCTTACGTTAAAGTTGGTTCGGCCTGCCATTGCTGCTATTCTCTGTTTCCAGGCTGCGCGGCTGTTCTCGGCCAGCCACCGGCCGACGGTCGCCGCGGTGGCGGCGGGCGGCGCGCCTAAGGTCCTCCTCGAGGTCGGGGGTCGCCAGGTAGTCTGGGGATTATGGTTTTAGTTTTCTCTAAACTCCTCCTCCGATCTCTATATATATACCTAGGTTTATGTAATCGGTTGATTCCCAGGATAAGGGGGTGTCGGTAAAATGGGTTGCTACTGAAAAACTCGGGTCTGCTCTGTTCTCCTATGGGCGGTTGGGCTCGGGTTCAAGAGGGGGAGGGGGGGCCCAGGCTCGGCCTGGCTGGGCTTAACTGCTACCGTTTCTATTCTTTTCCTATTCCTTTCTATATATATATTATCTATATATATGTACATGTATAAATATTTATATACTTACTTATATATGCACCCATACGCATATACACTTCGTATATACTACATACTATATATATATATACATACATTTATTTATATACATTATACACTTATATATATTTATATATAACCTAGATAATTTCCATAAAATCCAACATATTAGTTAAGGAGAAATATTTACTATATTATTAAAGAAAATATTATTTCTAATAACAAGAACATATAATATATTATATATATATAGCAATTGTTCCTATAATTGTCTCCAAAATTACCAAGGTAAAATATCAATACAATATGCGTCTACACTGACGTCTTTGGTCACACTACAACACCTCATGGTTTTGGCTCAGTTCGAGTCCAGTCCGGGCTAAAATGGTAGAATCGGTTTTCCCTAAACTCAATAATATAAATAATAAATAAATAAACCTCAGTAAGAGTTAAGTCGCAACTTGGCCTGGTTTTCTTAGTTAGGACGTCACTATGGCTCGGCCTTCCCTACCAGGGCTAATACACTAGTCAAAGCACGCCTTTGCACTATCCGTGCCATGATTTCTAGTCACCATGCACTCCAAAACTCCATCATGGCTAAAATCATCTACCGTAATAATTAATTAATAATTATCTATAAAATCTAAACATCACCATTCCAATAAAATAAATAAATAAAATATTATCAAAATTCTGGAAAGAAGGGCTACAGTAATATTTCAACAGGTCCAGTCAGGACAGGAGCGAGCACAATACATCTCAACAAATTATAATAGGTTAGTAAATATAAACATGCTAGAGAGTAAGATACATGAAACTGAAAGAACAACATGATGAAAAAGGAAAACTGTAAGTAAATAGCTACAATATATAAGAGAACTAATTAGTGCTAGTGATTCAGAGTACAAGATGGTTATGTAAACGGCACGATATTGTACACGAGTAATCTACAGAGGTTGTACACGAGTAATCTACAAGATTGAATACATAACCACTTCTACTCCCCCGCCCTAATCAATACACAAGGATCTAGTCAAGTTATGTTATTGCACACGAAGTATAGTTGTACACGATGAGCATGTGTGCACATGAGTATACACAATTTCACACGATTTGTATACGATAGTCACAAATACAAGGAGTACACGATGCTTATGATAAAGTACACGAATATGAAATACCCGATGTATCCGCTAAGGGGATAACATCGCACGACAATATCCATATAGTAGTAATCCATGTTACCAACGTGTCAGCATCAAGTAAAGTAATCTAAAGCAGGAAATATAATCCTAAACAAGATATGAAATGATCAAAGAATGTACTCGCCTGGTATCCTGAATATCTGAAGAGAATATACTGTCCAAGAAGTAGTGTCTGGATCCTATAGAACAGTACAAGTCACTACATGTCTAAAATAGTAAAATAGACTGCTACAATGTATCTACATGATGTTTGGGGTCAATCTAGGCTAAAGTCAACCCATGGTCAACTATAGTCAACTATATTAGTCAAACTAGGTCAACTAGGTCAAGCCTAACCCAAACAAATCTCACTAAGCCTAACCATGTCTATCCTAGCATCCACACACAATACAAGTCATACTAGTCATCAACACACATCATAGGTGTATACATGCCATATACATAGGCTATGTGCCATATATATAGCCTATAGGCCATATAGTCTATTTTATATATTTCACACATATTGTATATATATACTAAGTTAATATAAATTATCATACACATATACATATAGGCCATATTATTATATCAAGCATTTAGATAATATATTTATATATACATATAGTGAGATAGAGAGGGGAATACATGGCATGTGTGTCTATGTGTACATGTACATAGGGTTGTAGCTAGGGTGAGTGAGTGAGTGTCAATAGGAATCAGGAAAACAATGTAACATAATCTCAGTTTTGTGCATTGACAGTTAAGTGTAATAGGAATAGCTATTCTTAGAATTCAGTGTAATGTAATGTAATGTGTCAATGGTGTGTGTGTTTGAAAATGTAATGACATGAAATTCTCAGAATTTCACATTGTTCTCAGATGACAGTTAGAAGATAGGTTTAGGCATATGTGAATAATGTGTCAATGTGTGTGTGAGACAATGTGTTACAACATGATAGTAGAGTGTGTAAACTAACAGGAAGGGGGTCTGTATTGATCTCAGGTTTCCAAGTAAATGTCAGTTAAGTGAATCAGTGCATTGACAGTTAGTAAATTGAAATCAGTGATGGTATGAATTAATGTGTGTAATCTCAGGAAAATTCAGTGTGTTAACATGATGTGGTGTGTCAAGTGACAGGAAAACAGTGTAGTGTAATAGGATTGATTCAATGTAGTAATCTCAGGAATTAACAGTGAGCAAAATGACAGTTAACACATTCAATCCCAAACACAAATCGAAAATCCATTTCTCAAACATAAATCATAAACCCATATTGCAGTAATGTAATACACATGTAATTGAATTAATCCTGGTAATTAAACATAAAAAATTAGCTTAAAATAGAAATCAAATTTTAGAATTTAAAATCAGGAACTGTGTATCAGTGAATGGGGAGAATTGAAAGTCGACATCTAAAAACAAGTTAATATCCTAATTAAATGGTTGGTAAACCATGTGTCAAGTGTGTACGTGTCATGGCACTCATTCATGTCCAACTAAGTGGACACAATCGTGTCCAGGATAGTCAAACACCACACGAGCACACACGCAGTGCACAGCCTCGTGCACGCGTGCACACTTGTCCAGCACCCGACACAGTACACCAAGTGTCACGTGCACAAGCCTATGTATTCGTCTAGGGTAGGGCTACCTCACTGACACCCTGTCTTGTGTCCATAACACATGTCCCGCCGTGTCCAGCCACGTATTATGGCAAAAATGCGCGCGTGCAGTCTGCACGTACGACCAGTACGGGGAGGAGAAGTCCTCGCACACTCAACCATTCGAGCCCAACTTTTGGGAGGCCAATATCAGTTAGTGTCCTGACATCCTCCCAAAAAATAGCGTGTCCTCGTGTCCTGTACAGCGAGCACTATGGCCCGAGTAGCAGGACAATGCGAACGGGTCAGTCACAGCATGTTTGTGTCCTCGTGTGGACACGACACGGCTCCAAAATCAATGAGCAAGGACACGAATCAACAAGCAAACCCTAGATCTAGGAATTTATTCAAAAACAATTGCAAAAATAGTAAAAAGAATCGGTTTGGGCATTTCATCAAACACCTTAATGAACACAATAATACGTATCTGATACGGACACGAAACCTAATACAAATGACACAAATCCTTCACTACAGCTAGGGAACACCTAGATCTAGGCTACCATGCAATAAAAACAACAATTAAATAGAAATAGAGGGGTTTACCTATAGGTTGCAAGAATCAAGAAAAAGCCCTAAATCAAACAGTTCCCGTTGCTATCCAAATTCTCCAAATTGTGCTTAGACTGAAATTACTCCTCAAAATTAGTAAGTAGAGGTTGATTAGAATCATATGTAAAAGATTTGGGTCAAAAAGGATTAAAAATGAATTTACTAGGAATTTAAGAAAGATGGGATTTACCTTTCTTTCTAAAACTTGGTTGAGCACACAAAAGAGGCAAGAACAAGGAATGTGGCATTAAATAGGGGTGGGAAACCCTAGGTGTGGCCGGCCAAGTGGGTTGGTTTGGGTTAGGGCTTTAAGTTATGGGCCTATGGGCTTAAGTCATAAGTCATGAAATGATAAATCATAAGTCATGAAATTAGTTCACCTATTCTATTCTTCCTATTTGAAAACTAGATTCCAATGACTAATTAGTGGTTAACATAAGTTAGACTAGGGTCACCATAGCTAGGGTTAGCTTCTAGGCTAGTCTAGAAGGTCTCAATGAGTCAAAGTCAAAGATGTCAATCACCAATTTAATAAATCAATTAAAATTCAAAATTTCACAAAATGACCAAAATACCCTCAAGCTAAATGTGGTAGTGACAGACATGGGTCGAAGTAGATGGAATAGTAGACCCTTCACTTTCTGTCTAGTTTTCTTGCGGAAAGGTTGGCATCAGAGCTTCCTCCTCTGACTCCCCGAATTGGGTACCCCCAGCCGCATCGGTGTTAGTTCCCTGACAGGAACCCTTATCCTCGAACAAGGGGTTGTTGTGGACAATCGAGATCTAACTACCCCCAGCTTGTGTTGTCGATGCAGTCTTCATCCTCAATCGGGTAGTTTGGAATACCCAGCAGTAGGGATTTTTTTTTTCCTTTCTGTCGGCTTTTCGATGTATTAGCCAAGGCCAGAGGGTTATTGGTGATAACTTTTCTCCCCGTAGCAGAAGAATTGGATTTAAAAAGGCACAAAGAGACCAAGAGATCTTCCTCATCGTCAGTTGGCATCCTCTTTCCGAGGCGATGTCGGACAGGTGCAGCAGATTATAGTCGCTGGAATACAGACTACCAGGTAGTGGGGCCAGTGTCTTGCAACATCGACAGTTGATGGTGACCGTCGCATAAGTATGCCCTGTGAGGGGTGCGTTGTGCCTGCTGGTCATTTCTTCCGATCTAAGTCTGTGAGTGATCACATCACTTCTAAATTACATCAAATTAGCGACTGCCATATCCGTCGCTAATTCGTAGGTAAATCAACTTAACGACGGCTAACCGATGGAATTTGGCTAAAAAATCTGTCGAAAAATAGCCCGTCGCTAAACAAAGTCTGTCGCTATTCTGTCGCCATTCGACTGCTTAGTGACGGATTGCCGTCATCAAGGATCGAACATTTAGCGATGTCTAGCCGACAAATTTCTATCAAATTAATTATCGAAAAGTTTTTGATAGTACTTTTTAGTGACGGACAGGTCCATCGGGAATATATCGGTAACTGCGTATCATAGAGTTTCTGATACGAAAAATTTGACACAAATTCGTCGCTAGCCGTCACTAATACTCGACAGAAGAATGACGGTTTAGCGACGGAATATCCGTCGCTTAGGTTCTGGAAATCTTTATATTTCTAGAGCCTTGTCGACGGATAATCCATCGCTAATCCGCTGACATCCTAACTGGAAATTCTCCAGTTAGTGATGGAATATTTCATCACTCAGCCGTCACCTTTCGTCGCAAGTCCATCGCTAACTAGAAATTTTTTGAATTTTTTTACATAAAACACAGTATTCCCTGTTCGTACAACATCCGATACATCAAAACATCGCAATATGTATCACACCTCACACAAACTAATATACCTCACACACCAATATACAAATATCTATCACAAATACGTCACACAAACCAACATACATCAATGAACCAACAAACCAATATACATCACACACCAATATACAAATATCTATCATAAATACATTACACAAACCAACATACATCAATGAGACCCGAGCAACCCTCCGTTGAATTTCTATATAATAAAAGTCTAGGTAATAGCATCCAAAAACATCCAAGTGTATAAAATAACCATGTTTAAAAAATAAAAATCCGTCAAGAGTTGTAAAACCATCCAAGTAAAACCCATAAATAAGTCTACTAGAAACAAATCTGGTCAAAAATCATATATATATATATATTATATATATATATATATATATATATATATATATATATATATATATATATATATTGTCCTCTACGTACGTGCAGAGAGATCTCCCTCCTCAGCCACTGAGCATAAGTAGGATCAACGCTAGAAAGATCAATATCCAGAGGCGATGGATGACTGGAACTCTCGGTGCAACTGCCCTCTGGTGCCACCTCCTCAGCAGCAGGAGGTGGCACTACCTCCTCAGCAGCAGGAGCCGGCACTACCTCCTCAGCAGTAGGTACCACTACCAACTCAGCAGCAGGAGGTGGCACTACCTCCTCAGCAGCAGGAGGTGCTACTACCTCCTCAGCAGCCATTTGTGCCTCTTTCAAGCGACGTCCTCGGGTCTTGGGTTCCATCTGGTAAGATTAATGAAAACATGGAGATTAATTAGGGATTAAACAAAATGACAATATTAGACGTATAATGTGGAAGATTTATTATTGTATGAAAATGACAATATTAGACGTCCTCTGCGTCCTCATCTTCCTCTTCCTTTTCCTCCTCATCTTCGCTTTCATCTATTTCATTTTTCTCTTCGGATACTTCAACCTCTTCGGATACTTCAACCTCCAACGGTGAATGACCCTCAGCAGTCTTGCCTTAAACTTGAAGCCATTAACGACATAACCTGACAGTACGGAATGAGTCTCACAACCAGGATATAGAGGTGTAGAGAAGGCCCCCTCTCTACTTTCCTACTTCTCATTCGACTCTCTCAGCCTCCTATTCCGCATCATATGACATCCATCTCAACCAAAGAGTAGAGAAGTGTAAAAATATTAATATTAACCAAGGATCGGTATCGGAATCAGTATCACCATGAATCTCATGGCTTGTTCTACTAGAACATAATATAAAACCAAACGTGTGAAGCAGAGCTTTACATTCAAAATATTAGAAGGAAAAAATTTGCGATTGGTGGTAGGGCGAGCCAGAATCCTTTGAAAGTATTCTAGCTTGCCCTATCACCAATTGAATTTTTTTCTTTCTATATTGTGAATGTGAAGCTCTGCTTCACGTTTGGTTTTATATTATGCTTTGCTAGAACAAGCTATGAGATTTATGGTGATACTGATTCCGATACTGATCCTTGGTTAATATTAATATTTTCACACTTCTCCACGCTTTGGTTGAGATGTATATCATATGATACGGAATAGGATGCCTCATGACCCGAATGAGAAGAAGGGGAGTATGAGGCTCACTCTATACACTCATCCGCCTACTATATACACTCTATACACTCTTACTTATGCAAGCCTTTTGAGGTAATCAACATTATACTAGATTTCTGAAAAAATCTATAACTCTGATAGGCCTAAAAGATATGGCATAAGTAAATTTAATTTTCAACACTTACCTAGATACTACTAAGATATCTTATATATATATATCCTTCTACGATACTCTGATCTGAAACCGCCGATACTACCGATATTGCCGATACCAATACCCATAGGAATAGTCTGATACCGATTCCGATATCGATACTTTGAACCTTGATACTAAGTTTATATATATACTAATTTATATATTATTATACGATACTCCGATCCGAAACTGCCGATACTACCGATATCGCTGATACCAATACTCATAGGAATAGTCCGATACTTTGAACCTTGATACTAAGTTTATATATATACTAATTTATATACCGATACCAATACTCATAGGAATAGTCCGATACCGATTCTGATACCGATACTTTGAACCTTGATACTAAGTTTATATATATACTAATTTATATACTAAGTTTATATTCCGATACCGATACTTTTGTGTGTGCGTGTGAGTGTGTGTGTGTGTGTGTGTGTGTGTGTGTGTGTGTGTGTGTGTGTGTGTGTGTGTGTGTTACTACCGGCCCCGGCCCCCAACCCCCACCCCCACCACCGCCAACCACCATCCCCACCACCGTGACCCCCACCCCCACCCCAACCCCCACTCCTACCACTGCCGACCGCCATCCCCACCACCGACCCGAAACCCGTCGTCCCCCGCCGCCCCGACCCGAAACGCCCCCCAGCAACCCCCACTCCCACCACCGTGACCCTCACCACCGTGACCCCACCCCCACCACCGGCCCCCACCGCCCCGACCTGAAACCCCCCCAGCGACCCCCACCCCCACCACTGCGACCCCCACGTCTACCACCACCGGCCCCCGCCTCCCCCCGCCGTCCCAACCCGAAACCCCCCCAGCGACCCCAACCCCCACCACCGCGACCCCCACCCCACCACCACCGGCCCCCACCTCCCATCGTTGCCCCGACTCGAAACCCCCCGCAGTGACCCCCACCCCTACCATCGCGACCCCCACCCCCACCACCACCGGCCCCCGCCTCTCTCCTCCGCCCCGACCCAAACCCCCAGCGACCCCTACCCCCACCACCGCGACCCCTACCTCTACCCCCACCACCACCGGCCCCCGCCACCCCCGCCGCTCGAAAAACCGAAAGTGAGAGAGAGAGAAGATTACCTGGAGAGAGAGAGGAAGTCTGCGGTCGGAGAAAGAGAGAGAATTTGGGGGAGGGAATAAAAAGTTTCCCCTCCGTCGGCTAAATTTAAGTTAGGACTGGATATTTAGCGACAAACTGTCGACGGATATATTTCGTCGCTATGTGGTCGCTATAGCACCCTAGCTGGCCGACGGAATATCCGTCGCTATGTGGTCGTTGTATTTTGCGGCAATTTTTTTCAACATTCTCTGCCAACTTTTGCCAACTAAGCGACAGCATAGCGACGGATTCTTCATCCGTCGCTATATCTCCGTTGACTTAACGACGGATTGACGACCTTTGCTCGCCCTTAAAATAAAATAAAAAGTTATCGACTTTTCGACGACAATCTGTCAAGACTTTGTCGGTAGTCGGTCGCTAATAGCGACGGACAGAATCCATCACTATATGTCCGTCGCCAAATGGCCGTATTTTGGTAGTGCATTAAGTAAATCGTATGAAGAGAGTTTCACATTTGTACCCTCTTCAGGCGCATGGTAAAGCCAAGCGTCCGGGTGGTTATGTGAGTGATGCGCCCCCTGATCCAGTTCAAGCACATGAAATACACCCAGATCATTAGTGGAAGAACATCACGTATTACAAGTCGAATCCACTTTATACACACAACCCATATGGGCGCATGGATTCAACATCGTAAGATTTGCCCAATGACTTGGTTCACGCGCATTAAATACACCCGATTAGTGGAAGGGGGACTTTAAGAGTTGACTCATTCCGGGTACCAAGCACCTAAATCAACTCTGCACAGCTTACCATCAGCTGCGCGCAAGACTTTCAGCACTCATTTTTGGTTTGCTGCTAGCATAACACGTTGAGGGCACATGGCTCCTACCGTCTTGGACTTGTTTGTACTAGCCCGCAAAGACGCATAGTACTCAGAATCCAACTTTTTTTTGCCTTTACTGTGAGTGATTCTGTCAAAGACAAAGTGCTTTTCCTATGCAATAGAGCCCATACATGAGAGAGTGGTTGTGCCCTTGTTCTGTCGGTGCATCTTCTTCGATTGGAAAAAAGCAGGTTGGGAGCTGCAGTCAGTACTGCGCTTCTCTGGCAGATGTGACGCTCTAGAAGCAGCAACTTGTTTTCTAAAGATATCAGCAGGAACAGATGGCTATGTCGGAGCAGCTTATTCGGTTGTGGTGCTTAGTGCATCGCCTTTGGGCATCTAGACTTGGTGATTCTTCTTCAGCTTCGGCAGCCACTTCGAAGGACTCGTGCTGCATTTAGAGATGAACTCCTTATGCGCTTGCTGATCAAAGCATACCACTAGTATCTTCTGGGAGGAGCCGAGCTTATTGTCGTTAAATTGTGACACAACCTTCTCATTGGAGGAGAAAGTGGTCCCCTATAGAATCGCCTGCTTGTTTGCCATAAAAAAGTAACTGAAGAAACTTTTATAAATTACAAACAAAATAGAGTACAATATAGGATTTTGATGGAATCCTTGAAGTACACTTTTGTTTTTCTAGGAACTGTAGCAATGGAGAGTTGATACTTTACTTCGTTGACGATCCAACAATGATCTCGGGCTCTTTGAACATCTGGATGAACTTCGAGGAGAAAGCTAAGGGTTGAAGCTATAGAAGAGCTTGAAGAGTTCGATGATGTGAAGACGATTGAATGAAGGAATGGTCCTTCTATTTATAGGCAACATAATGATCCATTCATGTACGTATATGCGATGCGCATATAGAGACTGTGTACTTAGGAACGCTACGTGCACGACTTTATTAGGCACAGGGGAGCTACGCCAAGAAGCTTGAACTGAATATGTTTAAATCTGCGTTGTTGGGCTGCGGGTGAGCTGACATGTGGAAGTTATTGAGATTCGTTTGTTGCTGAGATCTTCGGTGGTTAGCACCCATTCGTAGGCAGAATTGAGTCAATGACACATAGCACATGTACGAGAGCTCAAAGATCTTTGATCTATTGTAGGATGATTACTTGGATGCGCCCAGGATCTGGCACATGGCGAGACTTGGCATATGACTTTTCGGGGAAATAGTAAGTCTAGGCGCATAGCTACAAAGGCACATGCTAGGTTCGGGCACATGTCCGCGGAGGTGCATGCTTGTGTTTAGTCGGCTACATGGCAGAGCACATTTGTAATCGACAAATCAAGTAATTATTCTGCTGATGTTGGCGTCTCTTTGATTTCTATGAAAGTTGTCAACTTTTCAGTCCTCGAGACGTGTGTTGACGACTTTGTCACTTAGCATTAAATGCTCTGATGTGAGACATGCTCAGGCAGGTGCATTATTTAGATAGCACATACTCCCTGAAGCGTATTAGGTGTGGGACGTATCTATTGTGGGGCGCATAAAACTGAGGGGTGCATCAGCTGTGAAGCACATCACCTTTGGTCAACTAAGTTGAGCGTTTCGAGGCTCGAAATAAGTAATCTTTGACTTAGCTGAAATTTATGTGGCAGATTTATTGCTATTAATGTTAAGTTTATTGTATTAACTTTGGGAAGACTACTACTTAGCGCATGGGTTTTGATCGCACTTCGCCTATAAATAGATGCGTTCGAAGAGTTAAGTTTTGCTCATTCTCATTTTTTTTTACGACGAGAATGGACTCGACTAATCCTCCTCCATGGCGAGTTAGCACGTTGTAGGTTATGGATCTCCTTGTTCAAGGAAGCTTTAATTTTGACGACAAACTCCTTCGTAAGATTGAGATACGCCGTGTTAGCTATGGACAGAGCAGTTCATGCTCAAGTACCTTACTAGCAGTGTTCTTCTACTAGACACATCGAGTGCCAAGTTTGAAGGCAAAGTTTAGGGTCGTTGTATCCCAACTTTCGTTATGTTGGAAGAGCCACAGGGTGGAAGATGCGCCTGTGCGTTGACGAAAAAGTAATTCGCTCATTGACAAGGAAGTTATTCGCTCCCGACGAGAAAGTGATACACCTATGTTGAGACGTCAGAGTGATGTGCCTATCCATAGAGATTAGACTTGGCTTTTGTAGTAAACATTCAATGTAAAGAAAAGACATGTAATAGATTTTCATATAAATAAAAATCTTTTTTTCATGCATTTTATCTATTATCTTCTGTGATGTGTTGACATCTATCATCGGCGCATACTGTTTATGGCACATAAGAACTTCGGCCCTTTGATGCGCCTGAAATTCAATGCTTCTACAATAGTTTATTCTTGATTCTTCTATATGATATTTTTGCTCTTGTATTTACTTACATCAATTTTCATATCTTGCTATATTCTCGTACATGTTTTATTATCTTATATTTCTCTTTACTTATTATTACATAGTCTACATCATTTATTGGAACTGTTATTAGATGTGTGTTTTACTCCAATCCTGACTGGATTTTTTTTTTAGATAATTATTTAGAAGACTGGTGTCCTACATATTATTGATCACATGTTAGGGAGATAGCTGAGATAGCACCATAGTACAGGAGGACCAGTACCAGCTATTGAAGAGGCTTAACTAGTATAGCAGACATTTAGCTAGTATATTCTTATTGTACTGGATTTGTCACCAGCTTAGACATTTGAGTTTTTATTGATATTTAGACTTACTATGATTTGTTGCTAGACTCATAGACTTAGTTATTTTGTTGTCTATTCTACTTTGAGATTTATGATTTTTCTTTCTTATTTGAAATCATGCCATTCTTTTCTTATAGATATTGTGATTGAGTATTGATTATCATATTATATTATCATCTATTCCTCCATATAGAGTTGATATATCATTGACAGGTTTCATATACTATTGTATGAGATGGTTAGATAGTATTATTAACCAAGACAACATTCTACCGCTGATGTTGCAGCGTAGGCTGGACGTAACCACCTACTCACGCCCGATCATTCAGGTACGAGTCATTACAATGACTCAAAGAACATTGAACACTAGGCCTAAAATATTTAATGACGTTGAGCATGCATTTGCGCACGGAGACTGAGTATGACTTAGTAAGCGAGATAGACAAGTTGTAGCGTAAAGCTACAAAACTATGGTAACACTCCAAGATATACTTCGTGTATCGAAGTATACAGTTGTGGCACAATTGCTACGGTATATGCGAGTGACTTGGTAATTATTGCGATGGTGAAGGAATGTTGCGAGTAGAGATACTTCGATGTCGTACGTTTGTTTGAAGATGTGTATGTATTGCATGGTAACAGACTTGGATGATTATAGTCTGTGCACAAGTTTGCTTTCTTCGAATGTGTATTTGTCGAGACACCTGGACCATTCGGCCTAGGAGGAAATTATGGTGCTATTGAGCTCGGTGTTAGAGGACATTCAGTAGGGCTTGCTACCTAGGCTTAAAGGGCACAACGTAATGAGGATATTGTGGGACCTTCGATAGGTTTGCTACCTATACGAAGGATAACGTCACGTTGCATCGAAATATAGACTTTTATTGCTCAGACAATGACCTTCATATAGATAAAGGCATACACCAATGAATGTCTGATACAAAAAGGGCGGTAAGTGTTTTACCTTGTATCCATGCAATGGTGGGTGTATTCATGTAGATCGACGGAAGGTTAACTTATATATTATGCATAGACGATGGGTATTCGTCCTTGCTTGAGCGCAAGGGTGGATACATTTGTGGTGTTAGGTCCGATTGCGTGTATGTTTTGTATGCTTGCTATCATATGACAGGAAAGGACGATAATATTCACCTTGCATCAGTGCGAGGGTGAGTGCGATGACGTATGGTAAAAAGTCATGACAATGGAATATGCTTGATATATTACTGCTTTGCTGTTATCAAATCATAACATGTTTAACTACTTTTCAAGATGCCATAAAATTATCCTAAGGCAAAATAGAAAGATCACTATTAGTAATGTATGCTTCACATGATTAAGTGTTGGTTTAGGCGAGTGGGTTACCCCACCCTTCAATATACGATATGTATTGACCCACGTTGTGGGCATCATTTTCAGGTGCTCGTGCTTGGAAGTCGTTTGATCAGTACCGCGGTAGTGATGAAGCAGATAAGTGTACAAAAGCTATTCCTACAAGTCGATGCCTTCTGTTATATGGGACAAATGTATAGAACCAAGAAATCTTTTTTGAGCTAGAGCGATCATGAGTGCTGTAAGCCTACTTGGCATATCCATTGGAGCTATTCAAAGCCTTTGTATTATGCTGCTAAATTAAGAAAAGTGATTTTTTTGTACACTTTGATGTGTCTCTACCTTTTTTTACTGCTTATGTATTACACTAAGACAAGCATTTTTAGATTTTGTCATCTTGCCATGTATAAGTGCAACTCCAGACTCATACGACATCAAGCTCCAGCGAGGACAATCGATTCAAGTAAAATCGATGCGACGATGAACGATTTCCCAGGTCGTGGCTTGACATGGAGCCTGGCTACTTCCATCCCTGATCGTAGAGATGCCGAGAGCTCACCTGAGTGATGAATGTTCCCTCGCTTTCTCTAGCCCATCATCGTGGACGTGGCACCAGCACCACGCCAATGAAGTCGAATGGAGAAGGCCTGAGAGGTTAGCCTCGCCACATTCTGCGTGAGCCATGCTTTATTAGCTCGACGATTGTCGATAATGTTACGGGCTACTACCATACCTATGTACTGCAGGCCAAAGTGGACCCTGTCGAGGCTGGACTACACATGTTCGTCGTGCATCAAAATTTTAGCACCATTTTGTCGTAGTTATAAGAACCGAGCTATAGACACGAAGATGATGGAAGAAGAAATCTTCTAATGTGAATTAGGTAATTACCATGTTACCCTCTCCTTATTATGTCAGTAAATAGATAGGTCTAATAGTTATAAATTTATTTTATATGTATTGTACATACATGAGGATTTACAGAGAAAATAAAAGTAATTTTTATATGATATTATTAAACTAATTTTTATAAACAAACTTCTATTGGTTATAAATATTAATAAGAACTTATGTCAATATCAAATGTGTTGTTTCTATATAGGTAATTACATATGTTTACATGGGTATTTATATATCTGGTTATTCATATATCATTACGTCAATCTAACTATGCATTTATATAGGTATATATGACCTAAATTAATTTATATTTACATAAAAGATTATTTATAAAAGATTATTGTGTATATATATATATATATATATATATATATATATATATATATATTTTTTTTTTTTTTATATATATATATATATATATATATATATATATATATATATATATATATATATATATATATGGATAGATATTCACACGGAACCCTAGGGCGCCTCCTTCTCCACCCCTGACCCCGGTGTGGCCACTGGCCGTGTCGACGTCCCTCTCGGGGCTGCCATACTATTTGGATGGTAGCGTCGTCCCTCCACCGTTGTTCTCTGTTTTGCTATAAGGTTCCATGTCCAATCGATCCTTTGCAGAGGTGGTGGGCGGCCAGGCACCATCGTCTGTGCCGCTCATCCCCCCTTGATCGGTCTCCACCTTCAAGGGTGCTCCTTCAATCTCCTTCTAAGAAGAGGAAGAAATAACCCTTGCCTCTCTACTACATTTTGCGTTGGTAGGGAAATTCTCTCATTATCGACCACCTATAGACAAAATCCTAAAGCACTTACGGAGTTTGTTTACGATGGTTCCATTAATGCTGACCTTATAGATGCACAACATATACTCATCCGCCCCTTATGTGAATCTGATTAGCTACGTATTCGCTCGAAGGACACGTGGTACATTGCTCGAGCTCCGATGAGGATCTTCAAATGGGAATCCGACTTCTCTCCAAATCAGGAATCCCCCATCATCCCAGTATGGATTAATCTACATAACCTTCCATACCACCTCTATGCCAAGGAAGCCCTCTTCGCCATCACCGGAGCGATCGGGCTCTCCCTAAAAATTTATAAAGCTACGGCAGACCTGTCTCGTCCAAGTATAGCAATAGTTTTTATTGAGGTTGATGCTTCTAAACCATTACAACAAAAGATTCATATTAATATGCCTCAAAATAGAAGCTTCTGGCAACATATTGAATACGAATCCTCCCCATTATTCTGTACGGCCTGCCCCCACCGGGGTCATTCCACGGATTCATGCAAAACTAAACAAAAAGAGAAAGGGAAAGAGATTGCTGTTCAAAAGGAGGATCAATTACACGTCACTCGTATATTACCTAGAGGAGAGCAGGAAATTATTGGCGAAGCATCTAATCGGCCACCTCCAATGGCAGCTCCTGAGTCTACTCAAGATCTTATCTGTCAACAAGAGCTCATACATGTGGTTCCTACTCATGCCCGTAACCGTCAACCGGAGGCCACTCAAACTTGCCCGGATATACATACAACAAAAATCATAATCCTTTCGGCCATTAATCCCCCATTAATTTCTCCAGATCCTCCATCGAGGGGTGATGCGACACTTGACACCCAAAACCCTTCCGAGGAACCCACAACTCTCCATGATCCAACTGAAGATTGTGCTCATCATAAAGACATTGCTGCTGGAATTGAAGAAGAAGAGATACTTAGGCAAAACTGGGCTGACATTACAGATGAAGCAGAAGCTAGAGCCACAGCAGATACTACAGAGAAGGTTGTCCAAGAAGAAGAAGTGACACCATCACGTCCCCCCTCCGTCGTTGCGTAAGAATAAAGCTCCTCCTCCGTCAGATAGAATCCTTCGCTCAGTGTCTACTGGTTCATCAACTGGTACCCCGAAACAAAACCTTAATGTTTAATTTTCTTATTTGGAATGTTCGTGGGATTGCCAATAAAATGACGATTAAGAGGATAAAAAACGTAGTCCAGATCAATAAGGTTCATCTTATAGCTATCATAGAGCCTAAAGTCTCGACAAACCAATTAACTGCTTACCATCTCAAACTTGGCTGCCAACAGTCTTTATCCAATGCTAGAGGAAACATGTGGATATTCACTCGGGCTATTAATTCCTTGCAATTGGTGGACTCATTCGTTCAAGCTCTCACTATTCAGTTTGCTAATGATTTACTGCCTTCAGATGTTCTCATCTCTATTGTCCATGGTCATAATACTAAGGAAGGAAGAGTAGAGATGTGGGAGAGATTATAAGGCATTCAATCTTCTCATAACATCCCATGGGCTGTCGGAGGGGATTTTAATATCGTCAAGAATAGGGATGAAAAGACGGGCGGGCTAGCCCCGAGCCATCAGGCCATGAATGACTTCAGTAACTTTATTATGACAACTGGTCTTACAGAGCTGCCATATACGAGGAGTACTTTCACATGGATCAAATCTGAGGAAGACAAAAAAGGCTCTAGATTGGATCGTATGCTGTTGGATAAAGATTGGATATCTCTATTGCCGCTCTCGGTTGAAGAATATCTCAATCGTAATGAATCGGATCACATGCCATTGTTAATCAAGTTCAAATCAGCAAATGCTAGTGGCAGAAGAGCCTTTAGGTTCTTAGATTTCTGGGTGAAACACACTGAATTCCAACAGGTGGTCGACAAAGCGTGGCACTCTGTGAGCCATGCAAATGCATTAGTCCGGGTTGCTGATAGAATGGTTGCTTGTAGAAAGGCATTATCGGCTTGGAGTCATGCTACATTTGGGGACATCTTCCAACGGGTTAAGGATACAGAAGATAAGGTATTAGCGACGGAGATAGCTTTTGAACAAGACAATTCACCTTTCACTCGAGAGCATCTACATAAAGCTCGAGCTCTGCTGAAACTTGTCTGTCTTATGAGGACTCCTATTGGAGACAAAAGGCTAGACTGCGTTAGGATTTGGATAGGGATCATACCACCATATATTTTTATAAATGTGTCAACATTAAGAGAAGGAAGCTTTGCATACATTCTATTAAATGGTACTATCCTTACTGAATTACCTGATATTCAAGCATCTGCTAATGAATACTTTGCGGCACAATTCATGAGTACGGTTCCTGGTACAGATAAAGAACTAATGAGTATAATTCCTACTCTGATTGATGAAGAAGACAACTTGATATTGACTGCAGATCCTACGAAGGAGGAGCTCCTATCTACCATCAAAGGCGTAGACTCTAAAAGTGTCGGGGGTCCAGATGGGTTCACAACCAGATTCTTTCTCGCCTTTTGGCCTATAATCGAAGCAAACATTCTGGAAGCAGTGACTCTATTTATGGACGAATTTGCCCTCTCCAAAGCCATCTCGAGTACCTCTCTCATTATGATACCGAAGGTGAAGAATACTACTTCGTGGTCTGATTTTTGCCCAATCAGCTTGTGTATAGTTATGAATAAGATAATATCCAAGCTACTCGCAAACAGACTGGCTTCCATTCCCCCCGCATCATTCCCCCGAAGCAGAGCGTGGACTGATTTTTGCCCAATCAGCTTGTGTATAGTTATGAATAAGATAATAGTTTGTTAAAGGTAGGGAGATTGTTGACAATGTAGTTCTGGCTCAGAAAATGATGAGCATGATGAGAATTAAAAACAGAAGAGGAAATGTGGCCATCAAGTTGGACATGGATAAAACATACGATCGACTCGACTGGAGTTTCTTGATGAAGGTTATGAGAAGATTCGAGTTCAATGAGATATGGATAAATATGATATTTCGTCTCCTTAATAATGTATGGTAATCGATTATTATCAACGAGGAGTCCTCGGGGTTCTTACATGGATTTAGAGGTGTACGTCAAGGTGATCCGCTGTCTCCAGCTCTATTCATCATAGCAACTGAAGCCTTATCTCAAAATCTCAAGAAACTGGTTGATATACCTTCTTTTAATCATTTTTACTCTCCTAGTGGATGTCCGACGGTGACTCACCTCGCCTATGCAGATGATATACTTATTTTTCCAGCAGGGGATGTCTCATCTATTAGAGCATTAAGATCAATGTTGGCCAGATATGAAGCAGCCTCTGGACAATTGATCAATTCTCACAAGTCCTCATTATATGTTCATCCAAACTTCCTACCAGCTCGTGAGGCTGAATTGTGAGCTATCACTGGATTTAGATCCTTCAAACCTCCATTTTCATATTTGGGCTGTCCATTAATGTCGGAAAAGAAAAATATTAGTATGTTTGAAGATCTCATTTCCAGGATCAGGAATAGAATAGAAGGATGGCAGCAGAGACTTCTTTCGTATGGGGGTAAGCTTGTGCTTCTTAAATCAGTACTAACATCTATTCCTATGTACACATTAGCAGCTTATAATCCCCCAAGGGCCGTTTTGAATTAACTAGAGATGATGTTCTCTAAATTTTTCTGGGGCTCGAAAGAAGGCATGTATAAACACACATGGCTTAGTTGGAGCAAAATGGCAAAACCCCAAGAGCAAGCAGGGCTCGGTCTTAGAAGCTTGGATGAAATTATCAACTCCTTTTCCATGAAGCTATGGTGGAAGCTGAGGACACAAGATGGGCTCTGGTCTACTTTCATTAAAGCAAGATACTGCAAATATTCAAGTTTGGACACAGTTTAAGCAAATTCTAATGCATCCCCTATATGGAAGAGGCTTCTCAAGGGGAGAGAGCTGGCGAATCATCTCATTGCGACCCACCCAACAAATAACAATAGCTGGATATGGACTCCATCCAGATCAGGTATTTTCTCATTATCGTCTGCTTGGAGACAGACCAGAGTACCAAACCCTCGATGTCCAAACTTCTCACACATCTGGAACCCTTGCATACCAATTAAATGGTCGTGCTTGGGTGGAGAATACTTCATTCTAGATTGCCAACAGACGACAGCATTCAACACCTGGGATATCATCTTACATCACAGTGCCATTATGTCATCTGCCTGCACTAGAATCTATCTATCATGTATTCAACGATGGGGACTTGGCAACAACAGTGTGGAGTCATCTACAAGAGAAATTTGTAGTACGAGGTAGTAGGTCTTTCCCTCTTAGAATGAATAAGTGGTGGAGAAGGCCAATGATTCATCTACGGGAGATTGTTGTAGGGGCGACATGCTGGGTCCTTTGGAAAAATAGAAATAAATGGGGGTATGAATCATACAAATTCACAGCAGATCAAGTTATCACAGAGATTAGACGACAAATCTTAAAAGTGTGGGTTAGATGCAAGCATACAAAGTCTTTTCCTTCATTTTTGATGTAGTCGAAAGTATTATCTGCTTCTTTTGTAATCACTGGTTGATCATATCAATAAAGTCTAGTGTTTTGAATATATATAAATATTAAAAATTAGATAAATGTAAACATAATTTCATATATATATATAATATTGAAGACATGATGTATGGAACAATGTGGGCAAGAGAGAACTTGAGTGTTGTAAGACAATCTGGCATGATTCATATTGAAAGCCTTTGTAATTCTGTTGCTTATTGAATAAAAAGAATTGTTTCATACACTTTGTATCTTCTGCTGCTAAATGTTGAATCAAAGATAACCATTTTGATAACCTTTCGTCTTGCCTTGTACGAGTGCAACTCCAGACTCGTATGGCATCACGCCCCAGCGAGGATGATCGATTCTATGAAATCAAGCGAGGACGAATGATTTTTCGAGTCGGGGCATGACACAATATATATATATATATACATATATATATATATATATACATATATATATATATATATACATATATATATTGTAAGCCCTCTAAATTTTGGGACCGACGTGCTACATATATTTAACGCGACAAAATTTTGAGAACTGGGAATAAGTCTACTAGACCTGTGCACGTTACCTCACCTCAGGCGAGAGTTTATTCGGTTGCAATCTGCCCATGGATGTGCCATGACTATGGCACGAGATTAGAGACGTTACTCGCCTTGTATGTGCGGTCGAGCGAGTGCGAACGGCCCGTTGATGTCTCATGCTCGATCAAGAGGGTGCCAGCATTGATAGATGCCCGAAGACAATGATGAAATATCGTGAGGACGTATGGCTGCCACATCCATTTTTTGCGAATATATATATACAAGGAATGATCGAAAACTCGTTTATCCTAAAACGAGTCTAAATGATTATGTGAGTTTGAAAAATCTACATTCGACTGCTTTGGGTTTTTTATGTATATATATATATTAAAAGAAATTATTTCTTCTGCGAAACTCTAACAAGGACTTCGCCTTTATAGATAGATAAACTACTCTATGATTATTTATGATTGATTGTTTTGGGCTATGGTAGATTTTTGAGGATTGTAGCGACCGTAGCTTGTGCCTAAGCTTGAATATGACTTTTTGCTACTATAGTCTCAGCAACATTGGACGAATTTCATGGAAGTATACCTTGCCAATTTGATTTACAATATTTGCATGTTTTACTTTATCAGGCATTTGCCCATTATACCGTTGCATACTTTTCTTGTTCACTACCTGGATATTGTTCTGATTATACATGTCCTTATTACACTTGTTCCTGGTTAGTCATGTTGACACGAGAGATGAGGTATACGTATGACTGTTGCATTGCATGCTAGGTGACCTTACATAATTTTGATTAGACATGTTTCTTGTTAGAAGCATGATTGTACATGTCGTAGATGTAAGACGGACAATAACATTTGGGAGGGGAGAGGACGATTACTACTTGCTTGGGCCAAGTGGGGCACAGCCTTTATATATTTATTCGGAAAGGATTCATGTTTCCTGCATTACAGCCGCTCTTAGTTACTGTTGAGACAATGAACCATAGCTATAACTATATGTATCTTGATCCGGATGTCTTTTATTTTGCAAGGCCTACACTTGCGAAATTCGTCCTCAAATTATATTTGCAAATAGGTTGGTTGGCTAGTTAGTATTAGTTGTCACTGTATTTCCTATTTATTTTATTCCATGTCACTACCAAAATATCTCATATTAGCGATGCCAAACGACGTCGCTAAACATCCATAAAATGTCGCTAACTGAAAACAGCAACATATTTAGCGACGTTTCGGGCATGTCACGTTATTCATGGTCGCTATTAGAGAAAACATCGCTATTCGTCGCCATAGCGACGTATATCGACGACGCACTACTGTTTACCATAAAATATCAAGAACAAAAAATTACAAAGGAATTGAACTTGATTGCAAACTCGCTTGTATTAGAGAAAGCCTAGAAAGAAAGCCTAGGAAACAATCTAAGTACAATTGTTTAGTTTTTAACTCTGGGGGGTGACGATAAAGGCTCGGAAAAGTGTAGCAACTCTACCTTACTCCTTGGACTATCTGACGCGGTCCTTGCACTTGAAGAAATTACCCTTCGTAGGTTGCCAGCCTTTTGCATGGGTGTGGTACCCTGCTATTTATAGTGATAGATATCTTGAGCCGCATAGATGGCTATAGGACCATGTGGCTAAATCAGTATATGAAGACCCGCTCATTGGCCGTCAGCTGGTGACTTATTGAGATTTCTTTACAGCAAATTTGGGTGGTTGAGACTTGGTCTGCCTGCTACGTGTCCTATCGCAGGATAGAATTGATTTGCTTGAGTCATTTTGAGCCGCATATGTCTTTTAGTGTTCGGCCATGCTGGGCCCATAAGACTTATGCGGCTTAGGTCGCAGTCTCATGTCACAGTCTCATGTCACTTGGGAACTTTTTGAGCCGTATAGACTCTATATCCTGGGCTGCATAAAGCTCATGTAGATAAGATTACAGTCACCCTTGGCCGTCTGAAGCACATATATTGAGCTATATAAGGTTTGTGCGGCTCGGGTCACAGTCCTAGCCGCATGACTATGTCCAGTCTGGTGACATGATATTTTGTTTGATCACGTCTTATCTTCTTTTTGTCAGAGTATCAGAGCTGTCAGAGCTGTCAGTTTTGCCAATTTTGACAGAGTTTGTCAGCTTTACCAGAGGTGTTAATCAGCTTGGCCGCATAAGTAACTATTCTTTCTGTGGCTCAAATCAGTCTGGTTGCGAGATGGTGAAGATGGGCCGCAGGGGGCATGTCGAGTCTGTCATGCGGCTCTTCTTTATGCGGACCACTTTGTCCCAAAGTACTCATGCGGTCAATTGTGATCCGCATAAACCCCATATTTTCTATGCTTCTACAAGACCCCCTTCTTTTACCCCCAGTTTTCAAGAACAGGGGTATTTTTGTCATTTTTTATTTTGAATATTTTTAAAATTAATTAATTAATTTATGATATTATTATGGGATTATTTGAGTCAGGTTCGAAGTTCAACTCAATCCGACTTGTATCGGGGATCCGGGGTAGTTTTGACTCTAGTGGGAGCCACTCATTAGTTAGGCATGGCCCACATGGTATTATTTTTAGTTAGTGGTTAGACTAATTATTTATGGATAGGGTTTGGTTAGATTAGAGATTTAATCATGACTAAAATAGCCTCAACCATTAACCCTTTTCTAATTTTAATTGAACAGGTTAGTGGGGGGTATTTTAGACATTGCAAATAGGGGGAATACCAACCTATAGTGGCTGGCCCTAGCTAGGAGAGAGGGAGTGAGCCGTTATTTATTTTTTCATTCCACTTTCTCTCTCTTGTTCCTCTCCAAATTTTAGAGAAGAACTCCTATTGATTTCTCCACCAAATCAATCCCTTTCTCCACCCAATCTTCTTCATTCCTTCTCTACTCAAGCAAAGGAAGGAGCTAGCCAAGTTTGGGAGGATTCGGAACTCGTTCGTGTCTATTTGGAGATTTCTACGTGTCGGGGTCGCATCAGAAGGGTTTTTCCTAGATTTGATCTACCGGAAGGTATAAATCTCTTCTCTTTTTCATTCCTATATGCATATAGGAGTATTTTGGACCCATAGGAATGATCTCCATGGTTGTGTCTCCATTTGTGTCCATTTTGTGTCCATTTGGAGGCTTCTAGGTGTGTCCTTTGTATTGTTTTGTGTCCTAGTGGGAAACCCCTATTTTTGGACACCTAGTGTTTGTGCCTTTGTGTAAATGAATATTTAGATATTAAATCTCAGATTTCTATTTATTAGAGAATGTGTTCTTCATGTATCATATTGTATCATATTTATTTATCTATATGTATATATATATATATATATATATATATATATATATATCAATGGTTATATATATTAATGTCTATATATATATTTATATATATATATATATATTTAAAAAAAAAAATATTTTAAGAAAGGGAAATTTTATTGATGTATCAGGCGCAAAATACCGAAGCCTATACAAGAGGAGCGCATAGCGCCGACAAAAGAAAAGAAACGGCTAAGCATGCCGACAAAACAGAAACAAGAGAACTAAACTAATGAAGGGTTTCCCAGAACTTGGGCATGGAGTGCGAGTAGCGCCTCCGGATCTTAAGGATCTGTCTGATGATTTCCCTGTACAGTTGGAGGGGTGTGAGGTGTCATCCCTCGTAACAAAACTTGTTCCTATTTTTCTACAGGACCCAAATTCCGGCGGCAGTGACGATCTGATATCCGTGGAAGACGCCCCAGCTGGACAAGAGATCGTTGAAGCCCCTAAGGAGAAGGACCTTCCTAAACTTGATGCTGAGAGTCGCCCAAATATTAGTGGCCAGATCACCGGAGGTGAGGATGTGTTCTGCTGATTCGGTTTGAGGGAAAGTGCAGCAATGGCAGCTCGAGGCTAGGCTGTAGCCAAACGAGGAGATGGCATCGTCGGTGGGGAGTTTTCGTAGGTGGGCTCGCCAGATAAGGATCGACCATTTGATGGGGATGCATGCGTGCCAGAAGGGCACGGTAAGGGGAGATGGGGTCCCGATGCCGCGGACGACAGACCTGGCGGAGAGCAGAGAGAACTGGCCGTCCGGGCTAGGGGAACATCTGGTGATGTCCGGAGTGTCGGAGATGTGGAGATTTGTAGTGGCAAGATGGGCAGGGACCGTCGGCCCGAGCCAGATAGTGATTCGATCCCAGATCCATCCGGTTGAAGGGTTCCAAAGTTCGCGAATTTGGCCTTCCCGCGGAGGAGACTATGGGTTGTGCCAGAGGTTACCACCCAGCCAACGATCATGACTCATCGATGAGTAGCCGTTGCCCAGCTGGATGTGGATTAGGGGGTCGGCAAGTTGTCGTCCTCTGGTAATGTGTCTCCAAGATGACGTTGAACGGTTGTTGACTAAGGCCGTCCCAGGGTGGAAATATCTGAAGTATCTCACTTTCATGAAGCGAGTCCAGATTGAACTGTCAGTGCGCAGATTCCACCATAATTTCATGGAGCATGCTTCGGCGATGTGCTCCAATCTAGAGAATCCCAGACCATCCTCGGAGGTGGGTTTCACCATAGTGTTCCAGCTGGCCCAGTGGTGCTTATCTTTGCCTTTGTTGTGACCCCAGAAGAAGCTGGCGAAGAGGGATTCAAGCGAGACGAGAACCTTTTTGGAAGGGTTGCAGACCGCCATGGTATAGATGGGAATGGACGATAGGACGTGCTTGATCAGAATCAGTTTGCCCCCAGGCGAGAGGGTAGCATTGTGCCAACCCTGGATCCTTTTCCTGATGGCGCTGACCATGTACTCGAAGATGCCCGAGTTGGCCTTGCCATAGACCAGAGGACACCTAAGGTAGGTGAAAGGTTGGTACGCTGTGCCAAAGGAAGTCAAGTTAGAGAGCGTCGTAGAGTGGGACCTGTCCGTTTTGTGGTGGGTGTATATAACGCTCTTGTTGTTGTTGATTGTTTGACCGGAATAGCTGGTGTAACTGTTCAGCGTTTGAAGAACAACCTCAATGGAGCCGATGTCGCCGAAGGAAAAAATGAGGATGTCATCCGCGTAAGCAAGGTGGGTGATGATGGGGCAGTCCGTGGTGGTATGAAAGTGATGGAACCGCCGGGTGTTGGACATGCTCTTGAGGTTTCTGCTGAGGGCCTCCGCAGCGATGATGAAAATAGTGGCAGAAAGAGGATCCCCCTGGCGAATGCCACGGCTGGCGCAGAAGAAGCCGTCGACCTGGCCGTTGATAACGGTGGAAAACCAGGAATTATTGATGGACCTGAAGATGATGTCAATCCATGGTTAAGAGAAGCCAAAAGCCCTGAAGAACCAGATCATGAATTGCCAGTCAAGGCGGTCGTAGGCTTTCTCTATGTCCAACTTAATGGCGATGTTCCCCCCTCTAGCCGGGAATTTCATGCAAGTGACCATCTCTTGAGCGAGCAGGATGTTGTCCACGATGTTACGCTGTGAAACCCGTAATTTTTCCGCAAATATTTAGGAATTATTTCTCGTTATTTTATTGTGCTTAAATAGATTTTTTTTCGATAAAACAAAATTTTATTAATTGTGAAAGTGTTAGTTTAATATTAATGTTATCTTTAGTTAAATTATTATCCAAAATTAATATGGATTTTTCTTTGATTAGCCAGACCTGTTCCTAAAGACCAAATGTAACTTAAAGTATTTCAAAATAAATATTGATTATATTTTTTAAATAAATTTATGTAGGCCAAAATCCTTTTAATTACCTATAATATTAGAGCTCAAAACCTATTTTCCAATAGACCATTAATTGACTGGGCCTTGATCCTTAACAGCCCAACAAGAATTTTTATAACCTATTATTTTACAAAACCTTAGCCATTAGATTAGAAGTCCATGAGTAAGCGTTACTCATAATGTTTCCAAAGCCCATTAGTTGGAAAAAGCCCAAGTCCAATTGTTCCTTATAGCTAAGTTTATTTAAACTAATTGTTCCAACCCAATTGTTCTCAAACCCAATGTCTTTACTAGCATCAGCTAGTGTACAGAACATTGTTAGGAAGAAAGTTTTCTTTGGCTTGAAGAGCTTTAAAAGCTCTGAAGCTTTTCTCCTTCCCAACCGTAGAGAACCGTTTGGTTCTCAAACCGATGGCACCACCGGCCCCTCGGCTCCCCGGCCGCCGGAGTTGATGGCCATGGAGGCCCTTCATCTTCCCCTACGGTAACCCCCGGCACTCTTTCCCCTATATAAACCCCTTTCATTACATTTCCTCATCATCAACTCCATTCTCCTCTTCTTTCTCTACAAAACCCTTTCCGGCACCCGACCCGATCCCGGTCCGCCGACCGCTGGCGCTTCACCCGACTCCGGCGCCGAACCCCGCGGCCGATCCACGCCCACCCGCCGGCGAACCGCCGCCTCCGCCGATCGTCTGACCCGCGCGGCCCCTGACCGTCCGAGTTCGCCGGCGTTCGTCGCGGTGACTGCCCTGTCCGCTTCCCGGTGACGTCTCGTCCGTTTCTCGGTGCTGACCGTTCCAGTTCCGAGATCCAGTTCGGGTTTTCCGTTGTCGGTACACTCTGACTCAATTATTTTCTTTACTGTCCATGATGAACTGGTCCAACCGAATTCCTCGGGAATTCGGGATTTCGACAACGTAACAGTTACGTTGTCATTTTCGATTCCGAAGTTTCTTCGGAAATGGTAGTTTTGGATTTCTGTTGGTTATGTTGATGGTTATTTTTGGTGCTGATGGTTCTGTGGGAATTTTCTAATATTTTTGGATTTTCCGAGAATTTTTAGGAAGAAATTCTGTGTTTGGATATCCTCGAGTTTTCTGAGAATTCGCAGGATAATTCGGAATTTATATATATATTCATATATAACTGTATTCTGGTTCTGTGTGATGGAAGTTTTGGTAGGATTTTGGGTTCTGTTATGAATTTCGGGTTTTCGGGCCATTACGTTACTATTTCGGGAGTGATGGTTGGCTTGGAAAAAAAAAATATATTATATGGTTGTTTATATAAAATTCGGGTTTTGGGAATATTTTTGCAGGTAAAACCGGAGCATTTCCCAGTTCTTGGGTTGACCGAAAACAGAGGGAATGCTGCCGAAATTTTCGGAAAATTTAATAAAATGAATTTAAAATAATTTTGGTATTTTGGGCGACAACCATAATTGGTTACTGGGCCCCAACGAAATGCAAACGCACCGGTTAGACCGGACGTTGAGGCAGAGTAGTTGAAAATGAAGTTTGGACCAAAGTCTGAGACTATGATTTTCTTTAAATATTATTTTTGAAATTTATTAGTTTTTTTGTTAAATTGTAGGTAATTTTCGGACTAACCTGTCTTTTTCTTATTTCAATTTATGTAATTAAATATTGTAAGGGCATAAGCCCAGTTTCTATGATTTAAGTCTTGTAATAAGTAGGAAGTAATTTTTACTTTATTTTTCTGGGAATGTGGAAAGCGTAGGATTAACCGTTAAATTATTATTAATTAATAATATATGAATTTCTCATCTTAAAGAAAATATTTTATGTATTTTAACAAGTTTGTCCAATAAGTAGATAAAATACCAAGTTTTATATTAATTTGATAATTACAAGTTTTTCCCGAAAAACCTAAATAAATTGAATTTCTAAATTCAAACTCATTAGTAAACGTTGTGATGTTGTGTTAGCTAGTGATAACTAAAATTGACTAGGAAAGACCAATAGAGATTGTAACTAGATACTTGAGAGTTTGTTTCTGAAACAAGTTCCCCGGAATGTAGGATTTCAAGGAAGAGTGTGACCTTTCGAATCCCGAAGTACCAATCTCGTCCAACTGAAGTTTAAGGCAAGTACATTTTATGTAGATTTTACAATTATTTTCACAATTGTTTCATTGCAAGTTTAAACCACTGTTTACACGAACTCCTTCGGGAGCATTGATCGTATTGTTGGGGACTGGGGGAATAGTGTACTGGATATGACCAAATCCAAACTTAGGATAATGAATGTGTTAGCTTTCCCCTCTTCACACGGGGACAAGCCATACCGTATCGCTAGGATACAAATGTACCCAAACCGGTCATATTCTTTACCTATTCATATCACTGTACTGTACTATTTCAAAATTGTTCATTTTCAAACTGTTTAAAAATGCATGTTATAAATTGTCATTTTTAATTGTTAAAATTTGCATGAACTGTACTTTGCTCACTCCTGACTGGAGAACAACATTTTAGGTTACTCTGAGGTTGATCTTTCTAGAGTATCTGGTGGCACAGAGCTAATGTTCAACAATCCTGTTCGGTACCCGGCGGTACTACCTGTCGACGATGGATCGGCGTCTCCTTAGATGCTGTTGGTGTTAGCTAGTCTTATTTCAGTTTTTTGGATCTTTTAAAACTTTTGTACTGGACAAGTTTATTATCGAATAAATGTTGTGGCAAATTTTTAAATTCAAACTTGTTGTTGATTTACCTGCAATATGGATTACAGCTTACTGCCGCCGTCTCATCAACGGTGCAGGCTGGGCATGATCCGATTCGACCCAAGTATTTGGGGACCGGGTCGTGACATATTTTTAGTGGTGGCCCATGCAGGTCAACTAAATCAACAATTTAGGAAAACTAGAAACAATTAGGAACACTAGAACATCAAAATTTCCACAACATAGGACCGATTTATATATGATAAATATTTTTATTATAGACTGGTAGGTTACCTTGCTTATGCTTGCATCCTAAACCTTCCAGAGAATGACCACTGACAAAACCAACTCTGCTGGCGATGTGGTATCATCTCCGGATCGAACCCCGCCTCTTCAGTCAAGTCAGAGCTTTTCACCCAACCAGCTGATTGATCATCCTCACCAATCATCCAGTGAAGTTTTCCCCACACTGGCAAATCCTACCTCTCCTTTAACTGGGTTACTTTTCTTTGAGGAAGTACCCACTCATGTTGCTTCACCAGTACCAGAGAACACCTCTCAGATGGTTGCTCTATTTCAAGAAATCCTAGAGTATCAGAAGATTCAAGCTGAACAGATGGATATCTCGAGAGAAGTCATGAAGAATATCAACGACGCAACCTTAGCCATTTTAAACCAAGTTGGAGCGAAACCTCGTCCTACGAGGGATACCCATGAGAATAGAAGATATTTGGGCCCTGTCCGACAACCATATTGCAAGAAGCTTTTGGCTTGTGCCTACTGTAAGAGACCTGGTCACCAAGCCAACATTTGTCGCAAGAGATTAAGGCAATGTTTGGTGTGTGGATCTGCTGAACATCAAGTTAAGGACTGCCTCTTATCTTATCATCGTATCGGAGCGTCTATTATGCCACAACCTCAGGACTCTATCCAACAGACCGTAGGAAGGGATGAAGCAGAATCAAGGATCTTAGAAGAGGAAGAAAATGGAGATGCCCAAGCAAGAACCAGAACCATGAAGAATAGTACTTAGGACTGCTGAGTAGTATTATCTATTAAGAAGCTGTAACAAGATGTCCCTAGATCAATTATGAGAGTTTTGTTGTAATTCTCTTATATGAATAAAATCTTAGTTACATCTTCATGATAGAAGTTTTCCCTAATAGTTTCTGGATTACCCTATGCATAGAAATATTCCATTAACCTAGTACCTAGCTCCTTCCCTATGACTAAGTGATACTATAGAATCGACCTGAAGGAAGCCAAGGAAATGAAGGATTAGATCAATGGACTAAAGGTGTTGGGTTTCATATAAGACGGAGCTTCACTCTAAGAAGCATCAGTCTTGTTTGTATCCAAGAAGGATAAAACAATATGGATGAGAGTAGACTATCAGGGCACTGAAGAATTACTTTTTCTTGACTGATGATCTATCCAAGTTGAGTGAACTTAAGGGTTTTCGGAGATTAACTTAAGAACTGACTACCATCAGATTAAGATCATGAAGGAGTACATTCTCAAGACGACATTCAACACCAAATACTGGTAGTTGAATTTTTGGATCATGTCTCTTGGAATGATGAATACTCATGTTGTGTTCATGAATCTCATGAACAGAGTCTTTTTATGAGTAATTGAATCAGTTTGTTGTCTTTTCTTTAGATAACAAAAATCTGATATACTCAAGGACTGAAGAAGAACATGAAGAGCATCTGAGAAATTTCTAGGAACTTTGAAGAAGTTTTTGGTAAGCTATCAAAACATGAATTTTCTTAGACAATGTGGTTTTTGCCATAATGTCACAAGAGAAGAAAATTTGATAGACTCTAGATAGATAGCCGCTGTGGAGAAGTCGTATATCTAAGTTCAATGGTTTCTTGGACTTGATGGAATACTACTGGAATCTGTGTAGGAATTCGCCAAGATTGCTGAGTCGATGATGAAGCTGACTCGAAAGAATGAAGAGTTTGTCTGGACGCATTTAAGAAGCTGTAGAAGAAGCTTACCAATCCTTGCGCTACCCGCAGGATCCGGTGGTTTCACCATCTACAGAGATGTCTCAGGAAAAAGACTGGGTTGTATTCTTCAACAACATGGGAAAATAATTGTCTACATATCTAGGCAATTACGGACTCATGAGAAGAACTATCCCACACATAATTCAGAACTTGTTGTAAGTATCCTTGCTTTAAGGCTATGGAATTATTATGGAAAGGGAGTAAAATTATATACGGACTATAAAAGTCTAAAATATATTTCTACTCAGAAAGAGCGGAATATTGGGTAAACGAAGACGATTGAAGCTGATATCGATGGTTTGACCAAGAAGCGGCACCAAGACATCAAAAAGCTTGGACTGGAGATCATACTGCCTGGAGATAGAAGGATGGAGCTGGATGCTGATTCAGTACTGACGAAGTTGCAAGTGAGTTCGACTCCGATGGACAAAGTCGAGGAGACTCAGTTTCAAGACGAGGTACTTTGCAAACTGAAGGATCAAGTGTTGGTGAGAACACTTGAGGGTTTCTCAGTCACCAGCGATGGAGCTCTGAAGAATGGTACGAGGCTCTGCGTACTATCTAGCTAATGGAGGAACGAGCTGATGAAAGAAGTGCACCAGTCGCAATATTTCATGTATCGGGATATGCGTACCATTAATTGGTGTAATTGAATGGAGAAGGACATTACCAGCTGCTGGACAAGTCGACTAAGGAAGTAGGAGCACATAAATGGACCTTGTGTTAGGATTACTTTGTTCCTAAGGAGGGAAGATCATCAATTGGATTTTGTGGACTGACTGACCAAGTCAGTTCATTATGAAGTTGCTTTATTCACGAAAGAGTTGGCGGCAATGTGCAAGAGACATCTACCGGATTCATGAAGTTCTAACTGACAGACAATCAAAGAAGTCAATCTAGACGTTTGAAGACATGCTGAAGAATCTTGCCTCCTGGAATCTGGAGGATCTTGGAAAGATCAATTATCTTTGGTAGAGTTTTCTTATAATAAATACCCAGTTAGCATCAGTACAACATCATTGAAGTTTTGGATGTAGTTTTCGTACATAACTTGCATAGGACGATGTAGAAGAAAGAATACTGTTAGATCCAGAGAGAGTAACTGGCGCAGCAGAGGAAGTGAAGATGATCAGAGACAAGCTATGATAGACAGAAGCACTGGGCAGACAACAGTTGTCAACCACTGGAATTTGTAGAAGAAGGCAGTGTCAGAGAAACCAGTAACAAGCATAGTCAGAGGTGAGATGAAGATCAGGCAAAGTTGAATCATTATTCCTATTTCTTTCCATACTCATCTGTTTCATTTTCAAATTTGACATTATGCTTGTTAGCCTAGTTTTGCGAGCTATTCCTTTTTCAAGCTTGATCATGACATTATCTTATTGGAGGCCTCCATTAATATATTGTCTAATCAGAACCGGTGCAATGATGGTCTGATCAACCTCATACACTTTGGTTCGCTTTATATTTTATTTTGTCCCTAAATTGTCTCATCCATGATTACCTTTAAAAATTCTTATTGTTTGAACCTGAACACCATACTCGTGTCTAATTGAATTGTGGGAATCCTGTCCTACCTGTCCTTAAATTTCGAGGACGAAATTTTCTAAGGAGGGAAGGTTGTGAAACCCGTAATTTTTCCGCAAATATTTAGGAATTATTTCTCGTTATTTTATTGTGCTTAAATAGATTTTTTTTCGATAAAACAAAATTTTATTAATTGTGAAAGTGTTAGTTTAATATTAATGTTATCTTTAGTTAAATTATTATCCAAAATTAATATGGATTTTTCTTTGATTAGCCAGACCTGTTCCTAAAGACCAAATGTAACTTAAAGTATTTCAAAATAAATATTGATTATATTTTTTAAATAAATTTATGTAGGCCAAAATCCTTTTAATTACCTATAATATTAGAGCTCAAAACCTATTTTCCAATAGACCATTAATTGACTGGGCCTTGATCCTTAACAGCCCAACAAGAATTTTTATAACCTATTATTTTACAAAACCTTAGCCATTAGATTAGAAGTCCATGAGTAAGCGTTACTCATAATGTTTCCAAAGCCCATTAGTTGGAAAAAGCCCAAGTCCAATTGTTCCTTATAGCTAAGTTTATTTAAACCAATTGTTCCAACCCAATTGTTCTCAAACCCAATGTCTTTACTAGCATCAGCTAGTGTACAGAACATTGTTAGGAATAAAGTTTTCTTTGGCTTGAAGAGCTTTAAAAGCTCTGAAGCTTTTCTCCTTCCCAACCGTAGAGAACCGTTTGGTTCTCAAACCGATGGCACCACCGGCCCCTCGGCTCCCCGGCCGCCGGAGTTGATGGCCATGGAGGCCCTTCATCTTCCCCTACGGTAACCCCCGGCACTCTTTCCCCTATATAAACCCCTTTCATTACATTTCCTCATCATCAACTCCATTCTCCTCTTCTTTCTCTACAAAACCCTTTCCGGCACCCGACCCGATCCCGGTCCGCCGACCGCTGGCGCTTCACCCGACTCCGGCGCCGAACCCCGCGGCCGATCCACGCCCACCCGCCGGCGAACCGCCGCCTCCGCCGATCGTCTGACCCGCGCGGCCCCTGACCGTCCGAGTTCGCCGGCGTTCGTCGCGGTGACTGCCCTGTCCGCTTCCCGGTGACGTCTCGTCCGTTTCTCGGTGCTGACCGTTCCAGTTCCGAGATCCAGTTCGGGTTTTCCGTTGTCGGTACACTCTGACTCAATTATTTTCTTTACTGTCCATGATGAACTGGTCCAACCGAATTCCTTGGGAATTCGGGATTTCGACAACGTAACAGTTACGTTGTCATTTTCGATTCCGAAGTTTCTTCGGAAATGGTAGTTTTGGATTTCTGTTGGTTATGTTGATGGTTATTTTTGGTGCTGATGGTTCTGTGGGAATTTTCTAATATTTTTGGATTTTCCGAGAATTTTTAGGAAGAAATTCTGTGTTTGGATATCCTCGAGTTTTCTGAGAATTCGCAGGATAATTCGGAATTTATATATATATTCATATATAACTGTATTCTGGTTCTGTGTGATGGAAGTTTTGGTAGGATTTTGGGTTCTGTTATGAATTTCGGGTTTTCGGGCCATTACGTTACTATTTCGGGAGTGATGGTTGGCTTGGAAAAAAAAAATATATTATATGGTTGTTTATATAAAATTCGGGTTTTGGGAATATTTTTGCAGGTAAAACCGGAGCATTTCCCAGTTCTTGGGTTGACCGAAAACAGAGGGAATGCTGCCGAAATTTTCGGGAAATTTAATAAAATGAATTTAAAATAATTTTGGTATTTTGGGCGACAACCATAATTGGTTACTGGGCCCCAACGAAATGCAAACGCACCGGTTAGACCGGACGTTGAGGCAGAGTAGTTGAAAATGAAGTTTGGACCAAAGTCTGAGACTATGATTTTCTTTAAATATTATTTTTGAAATTTATTAGTTTTTTTGTTAAATTGTAGGTAATTTTCAGACTAACCTGTCTTTTTCTTATTTCAATTTATGTAATTAAATATTGTAAGGGCATAAGCCCAGTTTCTATGATTTAAGTCTTGTAATAAGTAGGAAGTAATTTTTACTTTATTTTTTTGGGAATGTGGAAAGCGTAGGATTAACCGTTAAATTATTATTAATTAATAATATATAAATTTCTCATCTTAAAGAAAATATTTTATGTATTTTAACAAGTTTGTCCAATAAGTAGATAAAATACCAAGTTTTATATTAATTTGATAATTACAAGTTTTTCCCGAAAAACCTAAATAAATTGAATTTCTAAATTCAAACTCATTAGTAAACGTTGTGATGTTGTGTTAGCTAGTGATAACTAAAATTGACTAGGAAAGACCAATAGAGATTGTAACTAGATACTTGAGAGTTTGTTTCTGAAACAAGTTCCCCGGAATGTAGGATTTCAAGGAAGAGTGTGACCTTTCGAATCCCGAAGTACCAATCTCGTCCAACTGAAGTTTAAGGCAAGTACATTTTATGTAGATTTTACAATTATTTTCACAATTGTTTCATTGCAAGTTTAAACCACTGTTTACACGAACTCCTTCGGGAGCATTGATCGTATTGTTGGGGACTGGGGGAATAGTGTACTGGATATGACCAAATCCAAACTTAGGATAATGAATGTGTTAGCTTTCCCCTCTTCACACGGGGACAAGCCATACCGTATCGCTAGGATACAAATGTACCCAAACCGGTCATATTCTTTACCTATTCATATCACTGTACTGTACTATTTCAAAATTGTTCATTTTCAAACTGTTTAAAAATGCATGTTATAAATTATCATTTTTAATTGTTAAAATTTGCATGAACTGTACTTTGCTCACTCCTGACTGGAGAACAACATTTTAGGTTACTCTGAGGTTGATCTTTCTAGAGTATCTGGTGGCACAGAGCTAATGTTCAACAATCCTGTTCGGTACCCGGCGGTACTACCTGACGACGATGGATCGGCGTCTCCTTAGATGCTGTTGGTGTTAGCTAGTCTTATTTCAGTTTTTTGGATCTTTTAAAACTTTTGTACTGGACAAGTTTATTATCGAATAAATGTTGTGGCAAATTTTTAAATTCAAACTTGTTGTTGATTTACCTGCAATATGGATTACAGCTTACTGCCGCCGTCTCATCAACGGTGCAGGCTGGGCATGATCCGATTCGACCCAAGTATTTGGGGACCGGGTCGTGACATACGCCCTTTAACAAAACCACTCTGCTCATCGGAGATAATTTTTGGCAGAAGATCCGACATCCGGTTAGCGATAATTTTCGCGATGATTTTATTGGCAAAGTTGCAAAGACTAATGGGACGAAAATCTTTGAAGGTTTCAGGGTTATCATTTTTGGGGATAAGAATGAGATTCGCCCTGGATAGCGATTTCGGGTATCTGGCACCTTGCAAAAAGGTAACCGATGCCTCCAAAAATTTTGGGTCGATGATGTCCCAGCAATGTCTGTAGAAGACCCCGTTGAAGCCGTCGAGACCGGGAGCGCTGTGCTCGCGAAGGTTCCAGAACGCGTTCTTCACCTCTGCGGCGGAAGGGAGGGAGATGAGCTGCTCGTTATCATGATCGGTGATGATGTTAGGGATCTCCGCCAGCACTCCCTCGTCCATGACGACCGTTTCCTTGGTGAAAAGGTTGGAGAAGAAGGTGGCCGCGGCCTCTTGAATCATAAGCTGGTCCGTGAGCTGGTTGTTGTTGTCGTCGGAGATACGATGAAGGGTGAACTGTTGTCTGCGACCTTTAATGCAGGCGTGGAAGTAGCTGGAGTTGCGATCCCCTTCATTGTCCCATTTCAGTCTAGCTTTTTGTTTCCAGAATTCCATTTCAACTTTAAGCCTGGACTTGAGGATAGCTCTGGCGAGCTTTAGCGCGGTCCGCGCTTCGGGGGATCTGTTAGCGACGTAAGAGATCTCGGTACGGGTCACATCATCCTCCGCATTTTTGATCTCCTGAAAGATGTTGCCGAAAGCTGCCTTACTCCATCTAGAGAGGGCCTTGCTCGTGGCGCGCAGTCTGGCCGCAACCCTATACAGCGGATCGGCGGTGTTCACCGAGAACTAAGCTGAGGCCATCTCGGCTTTGAAACAAGGATAATGTCTCCAGAAATCCAGGAATTGGAATGGTTTTTTGATGCGGTGAGAGCTGTTGCTGATCTCGATAAGGAGGGGTGAATGGTCTAATTCAGTGGTGTTGAGGTGGGTGAGGCTGGAGTTGAGCCCCATGTCGGCCCAGTGGCTGTTGATGAAGGCGCGGTCGAGACGGGAGTATTGGCGTCGGGAGCCTTCCTGCATGTTGCACCAGGTGAAAGCGTTGCCGAAGAAAGGAAGGTGAGCGAGGTGTGCGTTGAAGGTGAAATTGTTGAAGTCCTCTATGGCCGAATGTTGAGCCGAACGCCCTCCGAACTTCTTGGCACTGTAAGAGATGGTGTTGAAGTCACCTAAACACATCCACGAAAGGTTCTGGAGGGGGAGGTGGGTGTCGAGCAGGTCTTCCCAGAGGAGTTTTCGCTCTTGAAAGTCACTGCTGCCGTGGACGGCGGAGATTAGTATTCTGTTCCGAAGTTGAGGGTGTTCCACCCAGAAGGAGAGGGCTTACCTGGAGTCCTGAACCATGCCAGAGGTGTTGCCCGCACTGGCAAGAATCCAGATGTCGTGACTGCCAGCCAGAGCGGTCGCGAACCCAAGCTGGAGTTGGATGCCGGTGATCCTTTTCTTGGGGATTTTGGGTTCGATGATCACCAGTATATCGATTTTGTGAATTTTCTTTAGGCTGAGGATTCTATTCATGGTCAGTTTGTTCGCTATGTCTCTCACGTTCCACGATAAGATGTTAAGCATTAAGATGGGGGGAGTGGGGGGAGGTTGATCTTGGCTGCTGACCGTGTGGTCATAGCCCTTTGTTGGTTCTTTTTCTTGTTTTTCTTCTTCTTTTTTGAGGATGTATTCTTGGTGGCGGAGATGGGGTCCTCACTGACCTCGATCAAACCAACAGGTGAACGTTCGGCGGCCACTGAGGAGTCATTCGCGACCGCGACGTCGTCAAGCGCACAAAGCGGGTTGTTGCGGTCTAGAAAACCTGCGGCCTTGGCTTGCCAGAACCTTCCTGTGAGAGGGGAGCAAGGGTCGGGAGGGGCGTCGGTGGAGACGGGTGAGAGGGCCGGATCTGTAGTGGACAACTCTTGTCCTGTGATAATGTGGCAAGGATCGTGGGCTACCACGAGGTGTTCCCTTGGGGTCCCGCTTATGGGGATAGTGGGGGGAGTGGAGCTGTTACCCAAGGGCTTGAGGGAGGTGATGGGGGGGATCTCTAGGGGAACAGTGTCAGAGCAAAGTGGGGTGGAGGTGGGGAGGGTGGTAGAGAGGCTGTCGGATATGAACACGACAACGTGTGAAGCGTCCTGCTCTGTCTGGGAGATGTTGTCTGATTCAGGGCTTTTGTGATCTGAGGTGTGCTCACAAGGGCTCCCAGGGGGGTTATCGATATCGAGTAAAGCAAAGGAGTTAGTAAAGGTGAATGGAGGGGGGTTGATGGGGACAATGTCTGATTGGGACTTGGAGAGAGGTTTAGGGCTATGCTGAGGATGGATTTCTGTGGGCCGGGGAGGTGGGTTGGAGGGTAAGTCCGGCGAAGGGATACGGGTGGGGGTGGATGCGACCGGGTCGCGAGGGTTGCGGGGTACAGGCTTTCTGAGTGCGGGGTTAGCCCGGAAGCAGCGCTACAAGGAATGACCGCTCATCTGGCAGTGTTGACAATAAATAATATTGTTGTCATACTCCAGGGTTTGAGTGATCGTCCGATCTCCCAGCTCTATCTCAATCATTTTGGGGGGTTCCTTGGTGAGATCGAGCTCAACGCAAATCTTTGTATAGTTGTATTTTGATAGGTTGCGGGTTTCTTCTGCGATGGCGACCAGGGACCCGAAGGAACTGGCTATGCGCTTAAGAGCAGCTGTGGGGAAGCACACTAGGGGAAGGTTGGGGAGAGTGACCCATGTTGATATGATCGACGAATCCACGACGGGGTTGAATTTGGGTGACCATTTGACGATCTTGGCAATCTGTGAGTCGATTTTGGTGGGGCCCTTAGCCCAAACCATGTTGCAGTCTTGGTCGGAGGACAGGTGCAGGAACATGTGCTTGGGATCGAGAGGGGCGATCCGGTAGGCGTTAAGGAGACCCCAAGCTGCGATGGCCTCCTTCACCCTGGCAATCTTCGGATAACCGGAGTTGAATTTGAGGACAAAACTCTTGATAAAGGTGGCGGATAGGGACGAGATGTCCGCTTCGGAGAAGGAAACGCGGATTGGAAATTCGTGTAATGGAGGTGTGAAGACGATTTCTGGAAGAGCGATCTCCGCGGTTGGGGGGGATAGCCTTCGCGTGGTCAGGCCGCAATGCTTCGGCGTAGGAAGGGACACGAGAGGGGGCCTGGTCGCCCAAGAGGGGTGGAGTGGGGGGAGGGGGAGGGAAGGGGGGACAGTGGGAGGGTAGCAGGTAGCGGGAGCGGTCGGGAGGGCGGGACCTCCAGCAGCCGGTCCTCCAACCAAGGGGTTAAGTGTTCCCAGCGCGTGGAAGACCTGCGTAGGGGGGACAGCCTAACCAAGTGGGGGTCGCTTGTCTTTCATGCACCCGCAGCCGGGGGAGAGGCTGGCCCACACCGTGGGAGCCTGCGGGTGCACGAATTACACAACCCGTAACACAGAGAGGAGGCTGGCCCACACCGTGGGAGCCACCGGGCGTACAAATGCCCGGGACAGAGGATGAGGGCTGACCTACACTGTGGGGGCCCTCTTCCTCGAGAAATACGGCGACCGTAGTAACTGGCTGATCCACACCTTGGGAGCCAATGCACGTGCCCTCCTCCAAGGGAGCAAAGTCTATGCAAGCGCTATGCTGCGTAAAAGTGGGATAGGGGAGAGACCCGCAAGCCAGCTTGGACGTAAAGTTGCCCCCCCAAAATGGGGTTGGCTCGGTGACCGAGGTGAAGGGGCTTGCAGCCTCGCGTGTAGAGGACGCTAGGCCAGCCCATGCATTGGGAAGCGTACAGCCAGAAAGGCACGGACCTCCGGATACGCTTAGTACAGGACCCGAGGGCTGGAAGAGTGCCGACGCGGGGCCCAAGGTCGGCCTCGGGGCGGGTGGTGCCGCTCCGCTCGGAGTAGGAACCGAGGAAGGAAGCGGGTGGGGCAGACGGACCGACGAAAGCCCCGCGACGGGCCTCGGGAAGGCGGGCTCTCCGCCGCTCACGACCGCGTCCGAGGGAGGTCGGTCCAAGGTTTGGGGGGGCGGCACTGAGGGTCTGGAGGGGGTAAAGTACGTCGAGACTGGGGGAGGGCGACCCCCCGACCAACGGGGGAGAGTTGGTCGGGGTTCCAGTTAGGAACCGCCGTAGGGGGATGCCGAGAAGGGAGGGAAGGGGGGACGACGGGAGGGAGGACGGCGCGGGGTCGGACAGAGGGCGCTGAGAGCGGTGACGGCGGGGAGGTAGGGGTGCGCTGCGGAGGCGAAGGGGGCGGAGGACCTCCGGAGGGGACGACGAGGCGGTCGATCGCGCCGGCGAGGACGCGAGCAACGCGGGCATCCGGCCACTGAAATCGAAAGGGGCGAGGGGGCGGGGAAGGGAGGAGGGGAGAGGCGTGGGGTGGGGGTTTGAACGGGAAGGCGGCGATGGAGGGAGGCACGAAGCCGCGGGCTGCTCCGGCCGCCCATGCGGCCGGGAAGACATGCCGGATGGGAACAACTGGAAGACCAGGAATCACCGGGGGAGACGCTCACTCTCGCCCAAAAGTTATATATTTTTATATATATATTGTGTCATATATATATGTATATATATTGGTGTATTTTAGTGTCATAATATATTCATATATATATTGGTAAAAAAAAAAATATGTATATATATTGGTGTATTTTAGTGTCATAATATATTCATATAGGGGTGTGAGGGATTTCGACCAAGGGGGGAATAGAGAGTGGTATAGGGAATAAGATTTAGTGTGTGTGTGTTTGTATAGAGTTAGAGAGAGTGAGAGATTAAAGGGATATATGGGAGTGAATATAAGTGATGGAAAGGGGGGATTAGCTGCTGCTAACAGCAGCAGCAGTATCAAATCAGTCCCCACAAGGGGGACTGATTTCAGAGCACTAAGCAGCCCCCCATAGGCTGTGCAAGCAGTCCCCAATACCAGCCCTTCATGATAGCCATATAGCTGTCCCAATTCAGCCTTGTTTCAGCCGTAAGCAGCCCCAAACCTGTCCCCATTTCCAGCCCATTTCAGTCCTCAATTGACACCCCAATGGACAGCCACTTAGCCCCTTAAACCTGTCCTAAAATAGTCCCTCATTCCAGCCTTAGTAGCACCCTAAACCAGTCCTTAACTGGTCCTATATTTCAGTCCCAAACAGCCCCATTTAGCAACTCCAAATCAGCCCCTATATGTCTATATGTGTATGTGTATGTGAGTTTATATAGGTGCCTATATGTGAACCTATAGGAGAGCCTATATGTGAGCCTATAGATGAGCCTAGGGTGAGCCTATAGATGAGCCTAGGAGAGATGCCATATGTGAGTTAGTGAGTGAGTGTTGGTGTGTGGGTGTTTAGTTAGATGTGAGAATGGTATAAGGGTAAGGTAATGTTGGATAACCAACATATGTCCTAAGATGGACTAGATATCTTGGAAACCTATAGTTCTTGGTAGGTAAATCCTAGATAGGATAGTATCTAGCTACCTTAAGGAGCCTAGGCTAGTATCTTGAGAATTAGCGGGGTTTTCTTTGTAATGGGCAAGGTATCGGGAATACCTTGTTAAGGGTAATGTAGGTAATTGCCATTAGCTAAGGTATGTGAGTTTAGGATTTAAGATATGGTTAGAAATTGGTTCCCTTGGTTAGTAATGGTCAGAAATAGCGCTCCTAGACTAGTTTTGACTTCGGTTGACCATTTTGACCAAAAGTTAACAAAAGTCAACCGAGAGTCAAACTTAGCCTATTAGTGACTACAATTGACCGAAACCAAACCAGAGTTGACCAGTTGACTGAAAGTCAACAGTTAGTCAACATTTGACTAGTTTGACCTAGGGTTGACCCAGGGTTGACCAGAGTTGACCAGAGTTGACTTTTTGACCAAAAGTCAACTGTAAGTCAACCCTTGACCCAGATTGACCTAGTTTGACTTGGATTGACTTCCTGTGACCTTGTTTGACCTTGGTTGTTCTAGTATGACCTAGTTTATTTCAGTATGACCTAGTATGACCTAGTTTAGCTTGGTGTGACTTAGTTTGACCTAGTTTTGACTTAGACTTGCATATTATGACTAGATTAGCTTTTCTTTCATTATTAAATCCTGTTTGGACTCATGGCATCTCATCTTTAGGTCTGTGATTACTCTGAGCATCTGTTCACCTTATCAGTTCAGGACCACAGGCGAGTACATTCACTGATAGTTTTTATTATCTTGATATCTACTATATCCGATTCAGTTGTAATATCTTACTTGATTTCCAAACACGATAGTTCACGGACTAGTATATGTCAGATCTTGTCATAAGATGTTGTTCCTGAATTACTTGGTATATTGGTACAAGACTCGACTTGTTACTTGTACTTGTATAGACATGGACTTGGGAGCGGGCTAATCACCTGCTTTTGAATCCCGTGTCATGACGTGTTATGTCCGGATCTTTTATACTATTCGGGGGATGGGGAATTATTAGTGGTTGTGTGATCAAATTCTTACTTGTTCTTCATACTTGTACTTGTTACATTGTTCATAGCTATACCCTCGCCTCACGACGGGTAAAGCCTTACCCTACTTGTTCATAACTTTCCATGGTGACCGACCTTATTCTTCACACTTGTACTTTTTACTTGTTTATAGCCGGTCAGATAGAAAGCCTGAACATATTTTCCCAAGCCGATCACATAACGCACCAAGAATTCAAGGCACCTTTTATATTTATTATTGTAGGAGGCTAAGTTCTGTTCGGGAGAAGGGTTACAACCCCAGTCCTTGTTTGGTTTAAGGGTTGTAACTCGGTTTCCGTATAGTTCCCAAGTCATCCTATATATACATATATATATATTGTCGTCCTATTCAGTACTCACATTTTGATATATATTTCTAGTTGATTTTGTCTTATATTTTATTATATTATCTCTTATAGAATTTGTCAATTCATATTGAACTGCTGTTAGTGTTTGTACTTGCTCATTTTCTGACAAGATACCGTTGATATATTACAGATGATTCTGAGACAGATTGCCCGACCTATTATGGGGACGGGTTAGATGGAGTAGACCTGGACCGTGGCTTGATAGTAGAGCCACTAGACTTTGTACACCCATAGTAGTGTAGCTTAGTTAGGTTTGCCTGGTCTGCGAGCCAGCTAGTACTTTCAGACTGTAGTAGTTTATATTATATTTCTGTGACTCTGTGGTGTTGTGTATAGCTTTGGGCTTGTGTGGATCTTGAACTATTTCCTGCTTTCATCCATCATATTTCCTTTCCGTGCTATCTACCTTAGTTCTACTTTGTGATTGAGACCGTATTGCTATGTCACCTCCATTCGGAGTGTATATACTGTAAAGGTACCTTTATACTGTTTAGTTGTAGTATTTATAGATGACCTGTCCAGCGTTCTACTACCGATTCTGCGGCGTAGGCTGGACGTAACCATGTTCTCGTGCCCCTCTTCAGGGTGCAGATCGTGATACCTTCAAAGTTTTCAAATTACAAATTTGGAATACTTTGAATAAGAATCATGGAAATATGTCAAGCTGCAGGGAGTCCTTCGAGTCAAGAGAGACCTTGTGCTGTAGGGATATTTTGAGCCGCAAGGAGATCTTGCGCCACAGGGAGATCTTGTGCCACAGGAAGATCTTGTGCCGCAGGAAGATCCCATCCATACTGCCAGCTGTCACTGGTGCATTTAATATCTTAATTTTGTTTTGGATTTGGGTTCTATTTTCGAGATAAAGTTGACGGTTATTAAGGATAAAATCCCCAAACATCATCATTATCTTTAATGGATACGAGAATCGAAGCGACGATGATGGTTATTAAGGATAGCGACCCCAAGTGTCATCATTATCTTTAATGTCACGATAACCGACGCGACGCTCATCTGTTTCCACTTTGAAGAGCTATAAATATGGTACATATGGAGAGAGAGTTTTTTTTTTCAACTTTTTCTCCTTCGTCTTCATCATCATTGTCATCCTTTCTATCCCGATTAGCCATTGCTCCGAAAGCTTCCAAGTCGACTGGTGTTGTGGCCAAAGGGAAGGGACCCGCCTCTCCTTCGAGAGCTGCGAACTCTCCTTTCGTTCATCCTGATGTGCAACCCCCTGTTAAGGGTAAGGACGGTAGGAAAATGATGACTTAAATTTGAATGGCCATATCGCATATTTTATGCACGGACCTGTCATAGATTGCCTCTGTACTTTGGGCATGATCGATGTATCCCCTATGGGACCGCATGCGTTCTGTATGGTGGGACCGTATGGGTTGAGCCGCATAAGTGCCACTGACCTTCATGGATGCCTCATATCTGAGCCGCATGAGCGCTATATGGATAAACTACATGGATGCCTCGTGACTGAGCTGCATGTACATCTCATAACTGATCTGCATAAGTGCCTCATGGCTTAGCCGCATGAGCACTGCATAACAGAACCGCATAATTGCTTTAAGACTGAGCCGCATGCATCTCATGTTTTTAAGCTGCATGCGCATCCCTCATAACTAGGCCGCATAGCGTCTATTTGGCTAGGCCGCATAGCTGAAGAATGCATGTTGTTTTCTTCTGACTGCTAACCCTTTTTCCCCCCCTTTTTATATTTTTATAGGGATCCGGCTAGAAAATTTCTCCAGGACCAGTATCAACGATAGAGTGAAGATGCACCATTCTGATATACACATCAGATAGCTCAGAACTCTCCATGCTTCAGAAGAGTTTTTCCTGCACCATTTTGACATACACATCAGACAGCTCAGAACTCCATGTTTCGGAAGAGTTTTCCCCAGATGATAGGAATAACCTTTATACATCGGAGAGTCAGACGGTATCAGGCGTCATCATGAAAGTCCTGTTTTCATGGCTCTCCAAGTAGGCAAAATCAATATTTGGGATGTTATTTTGAAGGTATGGTCTTTTGGAGGAACGGGGCTAAGATGTCCGTAATACGGAGGAGAGAAAAGTGTGCTATATTTTCCTTCCTCCGTACAGCTTCTCGGAGATTCAACAACCTTGTTTGCTTCTCAGCAGTAAAACATGACTTCTTTCGAGGGCCATGAAACTGCTTTTTGATGAAGGTGAAGTGCTGCCAAACTGACCAAACTATGTATTGCTAGATTTTCCTTTCTTTTCTTTTGCTGCTGATGTAGTCCTATGAATGTAACTGATTTTGAATAAACAGAATACATCCACTACATTCTTTGTTCATGATATTTATGGTGCTTGTACTGGAGGGCCTAATACAGCATTTGTGTTTGATAAAGGATATCCCACTGGAGAACTTTTTGCGGACCTATTGCCATTTTGTGCATCTAAAAATACGAGCAATAGATTCGAATGATATTTTATGGACCTACTACTCTTTGGTACACCAATGGTGCGAGTAATAGATTATGATAACTTCTGTGAACCTATTACCCCTTTTTGCGTACTGGTGGTACGGGTAATAGATTTAAAACGAAACCTAACAGAGGTAATATGGACGTGATAGGTTTTGTAGTCTTAACACCATGTCTTTTATCCCGGGTTGGGTACAGGTGCTAAGTCAAGAGACTATCGATATCAGAGGTAATATGGATGTGATACACGATAATAAAGAATAACTTTTGGTGGAGCTATTACTCTTCTGTGCACTGGTGGTGCGAGTAATAGATTAGGATAACTTTTGTGAACCTATTACCCCTTTTTGCTCACTGGTGGTGCGGGTAATAGATTTAAAATGAAACCTAATAGAGGTAATATGGACGTGATAGGTTTTGTAGTCTTAACACCATGTCTTTTATCCCGGGTTAGGTACAATGCTAAGTCAAGGGACTATCAATATCAGAGGTAATATAGACGTGATACACGATAATCAGGAATAACTTTTGGTGGACCTATTACTCTTCTGTGCACTGGTGGTCCGAGTAATAGATTTTGAGATAAAACCAACAGAGGTAATATGGACGTGATAGGTTTTGTGGTCTTAACACCATGTCTTTTATCTCGGGTTGTGTACAGGTGTTAAGTCAAGAGACTATCGGTATCAGAGGTAATATGGATGTGATACATGATAATCAGGACCAGGAAGTTTGCTCAGAGATAACGATAAGCTGGGCAGACTCCTGTATAATAAAGCATTAGAGTGGAAGTTCAGAGGTATCAGCATACATGCTTGCCACTCAGGGAGATGCGATGTGAATCCACTCGGAGTAAATAGAGTGTGAGATCAGAGGTACTTGGTGTACATAACTTGATAGTCTAGGAGATTTGATGGTTTGAAGAAGTACCAACATGTCCATAGACATAGTATTTCTTCAAGAATTTGCCGTTTATGGACATTATGAGTAAGTCCCCGTTCTGTTTCGTGAGCCGGTATGCGCGTTGAAGAATACGGTCTCGATGATGTATGGACCCTCCCACTTGGGCTGGAATTTGTCGACGGTTTTATGAGTCATGACCATCGGTCTGCGAATGGCCAAGACGAGATCACCTATTTAGAATGTCCTCTGCTTGACTTTCTTATTGAAGGCCCGAGAGATACGTGCTTGATAGAGCTTGATGCTTTGTTGAGCTTGTAAACGCTTCTCGTCTAAAGCTTCCAATTCTTGTAGCCGTTCGACGTTAGTCGGTAAGTAAGGGACACACAAAGTGAAGGGATCTGAGTCTCCAATGGGAGAACTTCCTCGCTCCCGTACCCCAGAGAGAACAGTGTATTTTCGGTAGTCGTTCGACTCGTAGTGCGGTACGCCCATAAGCATTCGTCCAACTTTTTATTCCATTCGCGCTTGTTTGAAGACACGAAGTTTTTGAGAAGCTTGATTATGGTCTTGTTAAAAGCTTCGGCCAGACCATTAGCTGATGGTTGTATGCAGTTGAAGCCACATTCTGAATCTGATTTTTGTCACAGAATCAATAGAATGCATGGCTTGCGAACTGTGGACCATTGTCATGAATGATCCACCGTGGTAGTCCAAAACGGTAAAAGACATGATATTTTATGAAAGTGATCACATTTGATGTCTTTAACTCTGCCAACAGAATAGCTTCCGCCCACTTGGAGAAGTAGTCGGTGATTGCGAGAATAAACCGATGCCCTTTGGACGACGGCGGGGTGATTGGGCCAACAATGTCCATTTCCCATACTTCAAATGGCCAAGAGGCCACTGTTGGATGTAAGAACTCAGATGGCAGATGTATGAAATCTGTGTGGATATGACAAGCCTTACATTTCTTTGCATAATCGACTGCGTCTTCTACCATCGTAGGCCAGTAATAACCCATCCGACGGAGACGGTCGTGCAACTTCGAGCCCGGTTAGTGAGCCCCGTAAACGCCATCGTGAGCCTCGCATAAGGCTTCTTTGGCTTCTGTATTTGACAGACATCTTAACAGCAGTCCGTCGTAAGATCGTCGGTATAACATTTTTGTTTTCGTGTCATAAAAGAATCTGAGAGAACGCCTTCTGATTGAAGTTGCTTCTTTCACATTCTCTGGAAGGATTTTATAGACTACAAAGTCGATGAACGGGAGTCTCCAGTCTTGTACGTCATTGGTCATATGGGCAGAGTAACTCGTATCCAGTTGGACGTTGTTTTTGGGACAGACCAGCTCATGGCCTATCATGTCGACTATATGATGAGCATAATTTGGAACCGCCAAAGAAGCGGCGAGACCTGCGAGGGCGTCGGCTTCAATATTCTGGAGTCTAGGAATATGTTCTTTAAAGAATCCCTCTAAGGTTGCTATGATAACAATTGCTGTCTAATGATAAAGAATCAGGTCTGCGTTTGGAACCTCGTACGAGCCTTGGATTTGATTGACAATCAACTGCGAGTCGCCATATGCTTCTAAGTATTCGACTTCCACTTCTTTTGTAAGTCGGAGCCCGATGGCCAAAGCATTATATTCGGCTACATTGTTTGAACAGGGCTCTATGAGAGAATATGCCCGATTGATTACCAACCCAGAGGGAAAAATTAATACTATCCCGACTCTAGCAACGATATCACCTTGTGGCCCTGTTCTTGAAGCACCGTCAAAGAACATTCGCCAAACGTCATCATGTGAAGTCATATTTGAGTTAACGACTCCGTCTAGGATTTCTCCATAGATTCTTGCTGTTCCTGAGCCTGGATGGGCTGCTAGAAAGTCGGCCAAGGCTTGACCTTTGACAGCCTTCTGTGGAACAAAAGCTGTGTCGTAGGGGGATAACAGTATCGCCCATGTGGCTAGGCGAGAACTGAGTGCGCCTGGCTTGGTCATGAGAACCCTGAGGGGATTAACTCATGAGACAACATCGATGGTATATCCTGACACATAATATCGTATTTTTTGAATGGCGAACTCCAAGGCAAGGCATTCCTTCTCTACGGTGGTGTACCTATGCTCCGGCCCTACCATCATTCGACTGAGATAATAGATGGCTTGTTCGTGCCCTACATTGTTATTCTGTGCTAGTACGGCATCGAAGGTGTGTTCTATTGCCCGTACATAGAGCAGGAAGGGCTTTCCGGCGACCGGGGCTACCAAAACTGGCAGATTCGTCAAGTATTCCTTAATGTCATCAAAGGCGTGTTGGCATTCCTCATTCCATATGAAAGAGATGCCTTTCTTCATGAGTTATGTGAAGGGTTGACATCACCCTGAGAGGTTATATATGAACCTCCTAATGTAGGCTAGTCTTTCCTGAAGGCCGCAGAGTTCACGAAGGTTCCTCGGTGGACTCATCTCCAGGATTGCCTTTGTCTTATTGGGGTCTATGTGAATGCACTAGAAAGTAATGACAAAGCCCAAGAACTTTCTGCTGGACACACCCATTAAGGACTTGGTGGGATTCATTTTTAAATTGTGCCCTCGCATAAGATCGAACACTGTCCTCAAATCCTGTAAGTGATCATCCTTAGAGCGGCTCTTGACAGCGATGTTGTCAACGTAACACTCCACTGTCTTGCACAAGAAATCTCTGAAGATGACGCTCATAGCTTGTTGATATATAGCACAGGTGTTCTTCAGGCCAAAGGGAATGACTGTGTAGCAATACATGCCGATCGGTGTTCGGAATGACGTATGCTTCTCATCGTCAGGAGACATTTTGATTTGATTGTATCCTGAGAAGCCATCCATAAAGGACATGCGCTTGAAGCCACACGTATTATCGATCATTATGTCGGTAATGGGAAGAGGGAATTCATCCTTAGGACATGCCGTATTCAGATTGTGAAAGTCAATGCAGATACGGATCTTCCTGTTCTTCTTGATGACTGGTACTATATTAGCTATCCAGTCTGGGTGCTGTAGCTCGCGGATGAAACCGCTAGCTATAAGCTTGTTTACTTCTACTTCAATGGAGTTCATGATGTCTGGACGGAACAACCATTGTTGTTGCTTGACTGGTTTTGCGTCTGGTTGAATATTGAGCTTATAAAGTACGATCTCATGGTTTAGCCCTAGCATGTCTTCATAGCTCCAAGCGAAGACGTCGATATATTCTCTGACGATTTGTAACATTGACTCCCGCTCGCCGTCCGTCAAGCTTTTACTGACGAAGATTAGCTTTGGAGAGGATTCATCACTGAGGTCAACTTGCATGACCTCATCTTTAGTGGGAGGGTCTCGTTATTCAAAGCGCTTCTCCTATTGTGCATCCAATTTTTGGGCCCATGGCTCTAATTCAAGAGGTTCGAGTAGGTCTTCGTCCTCCTCTTCAATGTCAACGGATGCCATGTTGACATATAATGTCTGCCTGAATATATCCCCAATGCTGTCATGAAAATCATATGTAGACGATTCGGATGAGTGAGAATGCCACTCGGATTCCTCATCGAAGCTCTCGGGCGTTGTTGCCGGTGTTACATAACCGAGGCCGCATTTAGACTTGCCGTAATAATTCTGAGGTTTTCCGGCCGAGGTTGTTAGCTGTAGAGACGATCGTCGACCGTTGCTGTGATTCAGACCTGTGGTAGCCTCCATATCGTACCCCAGCTTTTGCATGAAGTACTTTGGCTTGAGGACTATACAGGTAGAGTGGTAATCTTCCAGTATCGGGTTCAAGATCAAACTCTTGAGGCATGAAAGGTTGAGGACCTTCTTTTCGACCAATGATGATCGTGTGATCCCCTTTTCTTCTGTCTGGGACTAGGAAGTAGGCACCTCTAATGGGAGTAAGTCGGTTTGCGGTATGGACGGTTGTCACCTGGGTGTGCAGGTTAATATCCCGACCGTGCCCCACAATATACATCAGATTAAGTTTATTACATTCATGATAGTTCAATGGCAGCCTCTTATTGATGAAATTAAAAATTTTGTCCACAGGGATTACATCATCAGGAGAGGGACTATCCACCTTTGCAATAAGATACTTCGTGAGTTCTGCATCCTCTTCAGCTACCCTCTGCGTGACCGGAGGTGGGGACGCTGTCCTGGGCAACTTGACTACCAAGGGTTCTGTTTGTGGCATTGGCTTATCTAAGGGTCTCGGATCTACACTTGGTTGTCCGCTTGTCTTGGGAAGACGGATGACCATCGGCTCGGCAGAGGACTTCGTGTCTTTCGATTGCTTTTGATTGGATTTTGGCAATCGGATCACCATCGGCTCCCCAGAGGGACTCGCATCTTCCGGTCGCCTTTGATTGGATTTTGGAAATCGGATCACCATCGGCCCTATGACGGATTTTGGCTCTTGGCTGGACCTTGAGAGTCGGATGACCATCGGTTCCGACTGCGCAGCTGGGGCGGGAGAACCGGGCACCACCTTATGCAAAGGTGCGACAAGGGGTACGGCTTTTCCCGGTTTACGAGCTTGGAGATGAATTCTCATGGGTTCTTCTGGCCCTGTGATAGCCTCCAGTTTGTCAGTTATGTGCTTCTTGGATTTGTCATATAGACACGCCTCCGAAGAATAATAAGACTCAACCCCTTTGAAGGAATCGATGTCGGCAAATTCAGTCTTCACGAAGTCGTGCTTACTGGCATACTTGAAGCACTGGTGGAGGGTGGATGGCACGATCATATAGTCATGTATCCACGGACGTCCCAAAAGGATATTGTAGGACGTATTTGCATCTATCACGTAGCAGGTAACCTCTGTCCTCAGGTCACCGATCTGACATTTCAATCAGATCTTTCCTAAGGTATAGCTCATTCCTAAGTTGAAACCGCTAATGGCAGTGTTGGTCGCCGCTAACCGGTGCATAGGGATGCCGATGACTTGAAGCAAGCTCTTCGAGATGATGCTTATCGACAAGCCATGATCGATGTGCATCCGATCCATCTTGATGTCGCCTATGTATCCATTGTAGTACAAGGGGAGATCATGCAAGTTTGCTTGATCAACATGTCCTATGGGGTGAATACGATGTTAGCAATTGCATCCGCACAGTTGCTGCCCTGGAGATCTGTCGACGAGCATTCTGAAGCGCTTCGCTTAATACGACACGAAGATCCTTACAGAGCCTTAGGAGCTCGTATAACGACAACTTTGCCAACGTATTAGCCAGTTGTGCTAATATATCAAAGTTGTAAGGTCTCTCCAATCCCTGAGGTGCATCCTTACGGAGCGGCCTGTCAAAGTGAGTTTTTTCCGGCTTGGACCTGTCCGCCGACGAAGGCTGAGATGGCCCCGGAACATCAGTGGCGGGTATCTTTGCCGGCTGAGGGTCTTCGACTGAAATACCCAGAGTGGGCTGGACTTATGCCCAGACCGGGTAACAATAGCCGCCACCTCCTCAGCTTTGGTTAAAATTATATGGCATGATTTGGACTTCCAGCCCTTCTTTTTGTTAGCTGGAAATGATCCTGCCTGGGTCACTTTGGACTCTAAGTTGGGGTGCACCCACATGACTTCTCCTCGTGACATGGTGAGAGGTACCAAGCCAGTTATCTGGTCCCGGACGGGAAGAACACTAGTAATCTCTATCGTTGCTCGGAGGACAGGTATCACCCCGTCTTGAGTACTTGTTGGAGGGAAGTCGTCGAACTGAATTGATACCATGTTCGCCACCACGGTAACCTCTTCAAAGTCTAGCGACAGAGCTTTGGAGTCGATAAGACTCTGGATGTACCACTTTAATTGAAAGCAGTCATGAGTGACATGATGAACATAGTGATGGAAATGGCAGTATTTTGGGTCCTCTATCTCTGCCGCTCGAGGCAAGCGCCTTGGTGGAGGGAGTTGGATCCTATCCCCTTGCAAGAGCATGTCGAAGATAGGCTTGACATGACTATCTTCAAATATGTAATTTACTTTGGGCCACTAAGTTTCTGCCTGCTTTTTTCAGGCTTCTTGGTCGTAGCAGCGACCAAGGCCTATTTGCCGTCAGTGTTGTTGTTATTGGGGGTGGTACCAGGATGTTTGCCTTTGACCTCTCTATCCGGGATGTGTAATCCCAGCTGGCGAGCCTTCTTTAACTTCGCCTTCGCATTGGTGGCGCTTATGATAAAGGTCATCCAATCCTTGAACAAATCTTCACCCATCCAGAAGCTGATTGCGGGGAGCAACTTCTTCTTGCAGATTTCGATCACGAAGCTTTCGGGATTGCCTTGGGACAATCTCATCACGGTTTGACAAAATCGTTTGATATAGTTCCTTGTTAGCTTCCTCTCTCCCTGAACGACATCCATGAGAGATGACATTATGACATCATGCCCCATTTTATAGAATCTCTCTAGGAACATGTTCTTGAAGCCGTCAAAAGAATGGATGCAGTTGTCCGGAAGGTTGCGATACCTGTTGAACGCGATTTCCTCAAAAGCTCCGATAAATAATCGTCTGAGTATGGCGTCGTTATGCGGCAAATGGTCGGTTGTGACTTCGAAACAAGTCATGTACCGACTAGCAGAGGTCTTCCCGTCATATGAATCAATATAAGACGGTTTGTACCGTAGAAAAAAAGGCACATTTCTCCATACAATGGGATACGGCTGTCGTATTCTAAGGTCCCGGGAGGAGTTTCGGGCATTGAACATTGCTCGAAGCTCCTGGACTTCCCTCCTTGCTTCCCTGGCTTCATCTACAGCTGAAGGAGCGGATCCTCCTAGATGATTGTCACCCAAAGGAGGAGCAATCATGTTGGAGTCCGCGTTGACGACGGGTCCCAAGCTTGTTTGTCCAGGCATCTTTACTGGTTGAGTCGGTAAGGCGGCTTTGATTTTGTCTACTGACTTGACCAAGAACAGATGCATGGCTTCAAGTACCTCTAGACATTGTCGATCAATAGGCGCTTCATGATCATCGTTGACCATAAAGACTGTACGCATGTGGGTAGACGTGGAAGGGGTTGTAGAAGAGATGCTCTCCGTGTTGTACCTCCGTACCGAAAAATCGTCAAGGAACGTAGGAATGTCTTCCTTTTCGGACTCGGAAGGGGTGCTACCCCTGTTCAGGAAGCCGCATCGTCTTGGCGAAGGCGGTCACCCTCAGGGACGTCCACGTCCGTTGCATAATTCCAATGGATCGCTACCCCCTGTGTATGCTCTTGAAACTCTGGGTTATCGCATACATTGAGGGGACTGCTACCTCTAGCTTTATCTACCCCCAAGGAGGTCAAGGATGCACCCCCAGGTGTTGGGAAGTTCTTCCTAGATCGAGTGCCTAGGTAGACACCCCCTGTGGTGGTCGACGGTAATCCTCCTAATGAGAGTTTCTTTGCAGAGCTGGCTGATATTGCCGGGCTGGAAGAGCCTATCTTCTTTCCTCCCTTGCCGAAAAGAACCTTCCGAGTAGAATTACAGGAGGCAAAAGGAAATTCCTCGTCTCCCAGGATTTGTACCTATTTCTCATGTTGTTGTCGGACAGGTGCTGGTTGTTGCAGCCGTTAAAAAATAGACTGTCGATCTTCAGGTGTCGCAGACTTATCGCAGCAGCAGTTGATGATCACTTGGGTGCAATAACATCCCGAGAGGGGCTCATCGCATGCCAAGGTTGCTTCCTTCTCCTTGCGTTTGTGAGTAATCACCTCTCGTAAGTCGATAGCAGACTGATCTACCTTTGCATCCAATTTGTGGACTCGGGTATTCCGTACACACGGGTGCATATGTGTCATGTTTGCTCCATGATTCGAGGCTAGTAAAAGTACTTGCTCTTGATCGTTAGAGGGAGACTTTTTTGACCCATCCAGTTCGTTAGCCCTGGGGGACTGGACGCCGGTGGTTCTATACAACTTTCCATCAGGAGCCCGTATAACAGTTAACGATGCCCGCTGACGGTCAGCAACATGGATAGTTGATTGGGCTTATTGGGCCCGTACTGCCCAAGACTTTTTCGATTTAGCACCTGAAGGTGCGTAATAAGAAGAGTCCAGATTGGGATATTCCACATTCTCGATAGGCCGTATAGAGTCGGGCCCGTATGATAGACGGTCGAACATAGACTTCTGATAGGGCCGCATGAGACCCTCTATCTATGGCCAGGATTGGCTGTCGCTTGGGCCATCTGCCTGCGGCCAGAGTTGGCTGTCGCATGGGTGACCTGCCTGCGGCCAGAGTTGGCTGCCGCATGGGCCATCTGTCTGTGGCCAGAGTTGGCTGCCGCATGGGCCATCTGCCTGCGGCCAGAGTTGGCTGTCGTATGGGCCATCTCCCTGCGGCCAGAGTTGGCTGCCACATGTGCCATCTGCCTGCGGCTAGAGTTGGCTGCCGTATGGGCCATCTGCCTGCGACCAAAGTTGGCTGCCGCATGGGCCATCTGCCTATCTCTCTTATGCGACCTCTTTCTCGTCCGTATGGATTTCTTTTGTGTTTCTAAAAACTCAGCATCGTAGTATTTTCCTTTGCTGGATTTAGGGACAGTAGGATTCTCTGCGGTCGGAAGCAAGGCCGCACGAGTGTCTTGATCATCGTCTTGGGTCGCAAAAGGTGCTTCTTCGAGAACCTGGTCGGGGCAACAATTTTGTGCTTCGACGCCCTGTAGGTTCTCTTTGGGTTGGCTCGCTTCTGCGATAGGCTGGTGCTCCCTTCAGATAGCCTTTCTTCGAATGTTCGTTGGTCAAAATGAACCATGAGCATTTGCTGTGCGAAGTCGAGTTTGGATGCGTCGGATTGTGTCACCAACTTCTCATCAGAAGAGAAGGAAGTCCCCAGCAGAGTCGCCATCGTGTTTGACATAAAATATCAAGAATAAAAAATTACAGAGGAATTGAACTTGATTGTAAACTCGCTTGTACAAGAGAAAGACTAGAAAGAAAGCCTAGGAAACAATCTAAGTACAATTGTTTAGTTTTTGATTCTGGGGGTGACGATAGAGGCTTGGGAAAGTGTAGCAACTCTGCCTTACTCCTTGGACTATCTGACGCGATCTTTGCTCTTGAAGAAATTGCCCTTCATAGGTTGCCAGCCTTTTGCATGGGTGTGGTACTCTGCTATTTATAGTAATAGATATCTTGAGCCGCATAGATGATCATATGACCACGTGGCTAAATCAGCATATGAAGATCCGCTTTTTGGCCGCCAGCTGGTGACTTATTGAGATTTCTTTACAGCAAATCTGGGTGGTTGAGACTTGGCCAGCCTGCTACGTATCCTATCCCAGGATAGGATTGATTTGCTTGAGTCATTTTGAGCCGCATATGTCTTTTAGTGTTCGGCCATATTGGGCCGCATAAGACTAATGCGGCTTAGGTCACAGTCTCATAAAACTTGGGTACTATTTGAGCCACATAGACTCTATATCGTGGGCCGCGTAAAGCTCATACAGCTCAGATTGCAGTCACCCTTAGCCGTATGAACCACATAGATTGAGCCGCATAAGGTTCATGCGGCTCGGGTCACAGTCCTTCTGGCCGCATGACTATGTCCAGTCTGATGACATGATATTTTGTCTGATCACGTCTTATCTTCTTTTTGTCAGAGTGTTAGAGCTGTCAGTTTTGCCAATTTTGACAGAGTTTGTCAGCTTTATCAGAGGGGTTGATCAGCTTGGTCGCATAAGTAATTATTCTTTCTGTGGCTCAAATCAGTCTGGTTGCAAGATGGTGAAGATGGGCCGTAGGGGGCATGCCGAGTCTGCCAGTGGCTCTTCTTTATGCGGACCGCTTTGTCCCAAAGTACTCATGCGGTCAATTGTGATCCGCATGAACCCCATATTTTCCATACTTCTACAACTATATCGCTAGTATTAGCAACTTTTACCGACAACAACGTTGCTAATTAGCGACATAACCTTTCGTTGCTGATTGTCGCTGTCCGTTCAGATTTTTGCAACGTTGTCCGACTCCATATCTGAGAATTTGTTGGTTGCCACATCATCATTTTAGCGACGTTACAATACTTGAATACCGAAGTCCAGATATTAGATTAGCTGACTTGTACAGTTTGCCACGTCAACGCATCTACAATGATTAGGGACGTTTGGTTCTCAGGTTTGCGACGTTCTAGCGACGTAAGTGTGCGTCGCTGAATGTCGCTAATTCCAAAAAAATTGTAAAAAAAAGATAGCAGACAGTATGCACTTCACATAAATAATAGTTACATTAAAAATATTAAACCTGTATTTAGAGTTTCAGTTTGTAAATAATAGACCCGGAGAAACCCTCCATAGAATTCTTTGGGTTCACCGACCCCTTCGGTGGAACACTCAACACCGGTAAACCAATATAGAGATAAATAATAATAGTGCACTACCAATAATCAAATAAATAGAATCGAATGGCCAGAAAGACAAGAAATAGCCAAATGGATACAAATCCACTACCAAACGGCTATAAAAAGTGTGTCCGATAATATTCAATATAACATAACACAAATAGTCATACCCGGAATAAAATAAATACATAAACCAAGAAATACATAAAGACCCAATAATGGGTCACCAACACAACAAATGAAAACAAGTCTAATAAAGGACCACGCCTGGTCAGGATAAGGAGGATGGGGAGGAGGAGAAGGAGTAGGCAGTGCCTGCACCTGGGACACCAGGAACCTATACTGCTCTGGGTCAGCATCTCCGGTGAAAATCCATCAGTAGGAGAAAGAGGGGGCAGTGGAGCCGTTGTAGTCGGTGTGGATGCCGAAGCATGACCAGGAAGTATCCTCTCCATGGCCAATAATGTAGAGTTGGTGGACGCCATAACAGCCGCCAACCTCGAAACCTGCTCGCCAATGGCCGTCTGCGTCCCCTGCACCACCTGGACGGCACGATCCGTCCTCTCGTCTGTCTTTCTAATGGTGCGCTCGAGCATATCAAATCGTGCCGTGAGGGCCGCAACGTCCGTCTGTGGCAGAGACTAGAGATGCTCCATTGTAACGCTCCAGTCCCAAAATACGTAGGATTAGGAACGTAGACATGCCAGCCGTATAGTATATATACGTAAGCTGTAAAATGGAGTAATCACGGTACTAAATCTCATCCACAAGGAATAATAATGATATAAAAGCAACCTTGAATTTGTCATGTATACAATCGTTGGGCGAAGACAAATCCACTACCAACTATGAAAAGAAATGCATAATAAAAGAAAGAGTTTGGCGAGCGAAGCGAAGACGATCGAAGTGTAATCATCCTCGAAAAAATAGTGACGATCATGGCCACGGCTAGAACACCTGCGAAAGACAAGAGCACACACCTAGCGAGATAACCAGGTCCTCAGAGGGATGTAACAAGATACAAAAAATATGCCATATAAATACTGAATATAAATATGCCACAATCAAAGAAAGTGCCAAGACATAAATAAGGTAAACTAACCGTACTAAAGTGAACATGCAATTTGAGAAACAATCCTTCGACGCATGAGCCCTGGCTGTAAATGGGATCTGATATGGTCCCCACTTGGGCACCAGTGACCACAGCGCATGACGTTCAAAAATGACAGTGGCAAACCTGAGAGGGTCATCATATCCGTATCTCCAGCGGAGCTTTCGGGTTACAAGGGAAGTGCAATCGAAGCCCATACGTCAGGTATTGTTCTCCCCACCCAATGTACCTGTCAAGTCACATCCACGACCATGTACCTCTACTAACTGCTAAGTCTCCTAACATGCCTCTATTAGTAGTTAACCCTAACGCATGTATATGGGGGATCAGCCCACGTGCAAGAACCTCTACATGCTACTCATCTCACATATCTTCGTGGTACAACTGTGTCAAGGTATATGCAATACACTACAACGGTGGTTTCTTAACTCTAAGTCCATATGCAAGCAAAGGATAATAACAAAGTACATTTAATATCACTGAGCAGACAATAAATCAAGAACTGTAAGAACTTAAAATAAATGAACAATAATATGTAATAAAATGCAACTGAATATAAAAAGTATAATGGCAAGGTATCTTGCCTGGTGTGTCGCCTGGTGTGGTGCGGTGTTCTCTGACATGTCTCAATAGTCCCATAGCCATGGTCGACGTAATGGTCCAAATCGCGAGAGAATAGGAACATGTGATTAGTCATGATCAACGACAAAAATAGGAGGAATTTAGGAGTAACTAAATATTTATACTAGTTTTAGAAATTATTCCCTTATTGTTTTGAAGACTAATTTTTATTAGAAAATTTTAAAAATCGATTTTCAGGCAAGAAAACTCTTAAGTTTATCAAAATAAAATTTTCTAGCTAAAAAGTATATTTTTATTGGTTAAAAGACTTTCTAGAAAATATTTGAAATGCTTAGGAATTATTTTATATTTTTAGAAACCACACTTTATAATAAAAACATTTCTTGAACAAAACATTTCTTGAACAATTATATATATTTAAATCATTTATTATAATAAAAATATTTGATATATATTTTACATATATATATACTCATGATATCAAATTATCTAAACTAATACATACAATTAATAATAAAATAATAATAATAATAATAATAATAATAATAATAATAATAATAATAATAAACAGCATATTATGTTCTTAAAAGAAGGAAGAAGGGACTAATGACATAACAATAATAATAATGTAAACATAATAATAATAATAATAATAATAATAATAATAATAATAATAATGATAATAATATTAATAATAATAATAAGAAGGATAAGGACAGCCCCCTTAAACAATACAGCCCTTTTCCATTTACTACAGAAGAGAGAGAGAAGGGAAGAAGACTGAGCGAGGGCTTCACCTTGGCGGCTCCAGCGTGGTCGCCGGCAGTGGCCCTGCACGCGGTGGCGCGCACGGCGGGGCGTGGCAGAGGAGACGCGACCATGGACGAGAGCGACGGTGGTTGGCCGGAACCGAAGAGAAGAACGACGGAGTCGGACGCCTGCGCGGAGCTCGGGGGTCGGGTGCCGGCGACGGCGCTGCGCCGTACGCGGTGGAGGCACGGAGGATATGAAGGACGACGGTTGGAGATCGGGCTCTCGACGGTCAATGGAAGGAGAGGCGGTGGCGCGCCGGTCGGAGAATGAGGCGGCTCGGAGGGGTCGAGTGGTGGTCGATTTGGGAATTAGGATTTTCCAACGGGTGGCACGGGAGTCCGAGTACTGGCGTAGAGGATTCCAGGCGGTGGCGAGGTGAGTCCGGTGCTGGTGATTGCCGGAGGCGGTGGATGAGTGAGCGGCGGACAGAATCTGGGGGACGGGGTTCATCGGGATCGGTGCTGGCTGCGCAGCTCGTGTCTCGGCCGGCGGTGAGCCCTCACGGTCGTCACCGAGGTGGTCGACGACGGCTCGGTGATGTCACGGTGGAGGTAAGATTTCAGTTATACCTTCTGATTTGTTTTCTGGTGTTTGTGGGGATGACGGACTTTGGATTTTTGGCTGTGGTGGCGGAGGTTCATGGTGTTTGCGGAGATGTCAGGGGTGGTTTTGGTCGGGTGTGCGGTGGAGGACGGTGGATGGTGACAGTGGTGGCCATTGGTGGCCGGGACGGGAGGCGGATGTGGCCAGGGATGTTGGTGGTAGGCTGGTGGTAGTTCTGATGGCATTAGGAGCGGTGGCCGTGCGGAGTCGGGGTCGGAGAGAAGTGGTGGCCGTATGGGGCTGGGAGGGATGTCGTCGTGTCCGAGGGTCGGACACGGCGGAGAACATATTTGTATTTGTAATGGAAAAAAAAGAATATAGTCGATGAGAATAAGGCACCGACACGATGCACATACACTCTGAGTTGTGGTGGAAATCTATGGATGAGTACCTCTCCTTATATAGGAGGTGGGAATTCCCAGTTGGATAGGGATTGGGAGAATTTTAATTCTCCCAAGATAATATCATATTATATTTAAATTCGCTTTAAACTTTAAATCGTTCAAATCCAAATTAAACATGAAACATCTACTCATTTAATTCAAATTCTAATGAATTCTTTTCAAATTTAATTTAGCATAATTAATCAAATATTAAAATCAACAAAATCTCAAGTATTATTTTTATAATTAAATAAATATAGAAATAATTAATTTCAAAAATCACGATAATACTTAAATATTAAATCATAAAATAGCTCTTATAAATAACAAAATATTTTAAGTATCAACTTTCAAATTTTGCAAAATATTTGAAATACTTTTCATATAAACCACAATTTTTCAAATCACCATTTATTTTTAAACGACGAACAAAATAACTCTTTTTAGAAATAAAATATTTACCACATATTATTTTGAAAATTAAATTCTTCTATATATAAAATCTCTAATAAAATATTTTTACAAAAATATATACCTCGCACATATTCGCATTCGACGAGCAATTACGAAATGTAAATCTCGCACGCTACAACAATGTGAATTTATATGCGACGTGTAGATACGAAGTTCAAAATAATTACAATAATATTTTTTTTAAAAAAATCGTAGAGGAGCTTTTAGGGGGTTTACATCCATCAGTCGCAACAGCTCATCACGAAGCTCAGTAAGCTGGCGACGGAGTTCCCCCACTCAGACCGACTCCTCTGAGGGATGTGGGGAATGCACACTGGCAGAGGAGGCTCTGGATGACTGCGTCGCCACAAAGGCACCGTAGGATCCTGTACTGTAGTATGTACCCCTCTGAAGACCACCAATGGCGGTCATCCAAAGCTCATCCATCGTCTGAGCCGGAGGGGGCTGCACGGAAGTACCCGCCCCTCTCTCTGCAGATGCACTAGTAAGCTCACGCTCTAACCTAAGATACTCATCCTAGAAAAGTACGCATCTTGATAAGCATAATATTTACTACCAACCTAGTTGTTCCACGTCTATGGATATATTTGCATATTTCTTAAGTTATAATAAAGTTAGTGACACGTAAAGTAATACTTACATAGCTCTGTGTGGCCCGATCATCGATAAGCTTTTCGTCCTTCCGATAGGTAGCCAGGAAGACCGTCACCATGCTGGGGTTCGCACCTTTCTTTACTTGTTATAATAAAATATTTGTCATTAAAATTAAATATTTTATTACTACTTTTATTAAAATAATATATTACAGTAAAATACGTACCAGGCGACGGAAATGTTCCGTCATGGGAATCGAGCCACCACACCACTTCCCTGCCTTCGTCTTAGCCACCTTCGCCTTCTCCGACCGTTTTTTGTACCTAGGAGCGTCGAATCTAGCGTTCATGGCAGTCCACTGTTCGGACGTGCTCCAACCTTGGATCCCTTTTCCGGAATGGTCTCGAGCCTTCTGGTTGTCGATCGTATCCCGGATCAACTTGGCGGCAACGACAGGAAATTGCTTCTCAATCGTCTTAGTCCGGTGTGGTGGATAAAAATATGTTTTCTATAAGAATTAAATTAGTTAGCTATACAATATGCATAAAATATAATTTATACTAAAATAATATGCTTTAGTTACCTTGAAGTGGGCAAACCAGAATGCCTTCCTCTCGTCCGAGGCATCCGAGTAGTTGATCCAAGGCTCGCTGTAGTTGGACCTCAGAAATAGCCCCAATAGCAAACCAAAATACATTTAGTTGAGCCTGACTTGCTAGGACAAATGGTTCATATCCTTGATATCAATGACGGTAGTTAATATCCACAAGACCATGCTTGTCAATTTTCCAACCTTGATATTGGATCGGATCGAATCAATCTTACCCGAACAACACGATCTTAGCCGGCTCTACACCGTAGTTATATGTTAAATCCACAATCTCCCGTAAGATGCCATAGAAATCATTGCCCAGATCTACATCTTTGTAGTTTGTAGATCGGATACACAAATAACTATTTTTGGTCGAATCAAGATCTACAAAGTTCTCTCTGATCGGAGCATTTGTTGACTTGAACCTAAACCCATTCACACAATAGCTTGGCCATATTTTGATGGAATAAATGGGCCCCTTGGCTAGAGTTCTAATAGACTTATTCTCTAGTATTGCATCCGGACGATCGACCTAAATACCACAAGATAAGAAATTAAATTCAGCGTTCCATTAATTATTGTGTAAAGTGCATATATGAGAAGTAATTACTGCCTAATCTTACATATATACTCAACCATGGAGGAAAATGACATCTCATTTCATGTTCCAGTTCTTCATCCGTTATGTACTGTCTACTCGACTTCACCTCATCATTAAATGTGCTGAAAATAACAACACATATACCAGTTAGTGTAATAATAATATTGGATACTATTACATGTATAGATGACGTAAATGTGGATGTGTTAGTTATTTACCCCTCGAGCTTCTCCACTTCATCCTCGTCGTAGTTGAGCAATATATTTAACTAAGTAGCCCTTAGTTTTTCATCATTCAGATATCTTTTCTTCATTTTCCCGGAAGCTTCTCCACTTCATTCAACACTCTTTTGATCTGTTTCCGTCTGTGCCAGCTCATATTTTCTGTAGTCTCCTTCACCATAAACAACCTCTGCAATCGCGGTATCAACGACAAGTAATGCATCGAATCGGTAGGCTTCCTTGTACCGGGAGTCCTACTTCTGGATGATATTTTATGTTGCGACATCCCACATATGGACACTTAATTTTGGTACGGTCTATGTACTGAGGGAACGCCTTGGCGAACTGTAGGAATTGCTCCACCCCATATATAAATTCATCCCGCACACCGCACATGTCATCAGGATAACGATTATATATCCACGAACGATGCCGCAGATAGTAATTCATATCCATTTGACAATAATTCTGTAAAGATAGATACACATTATTTGAGTATATTCCAAATTGATGCACATGGACACATGAGTATCAAATGAGTGTCTTCACATGTTCAACAAGAAGGCCCCCTCTCTGACCCCCCCTCTCTGATCCCCTCTACTTCCTTGCTTCTCATTCGACTCTCTCATCATCCTATTCAGCATCATATGATATCTACCTCAATCTCAGCCTAGATAGGTATAGAAATATTAATGTTAACCAAGGTTCACAATATCAGTATTGGTATCGAAATCGATTTCAGTATCATTTACGGTAGATAACATGAATCTTATAGCTTCCGCTAGTAGAGTACAATGTAGAGCCAAACGTGAAGCAGAGCTTCATATTCAAAATATTAGAAGAAAAAAGTTTTTGATTGGTGGTGGAACGAGTCAGAATCCTTTTTCGTCCCACCACAAATCAAAAACTTTTTACTTCTAATATTTTGAATATGAAGCTCTGCTTCACGTTTGGCTCTACATTGTGCTCTGCTAGCGGAAGCTATGAGATTTATGATATCAACTGTAAATGATATCGATAATGATAACGATACCGATATCGAAACCGATACTGTGAACCCTGGTTAATATTAATATTTTTACACTTCTCTAGGGTGAGGTTGAGGTAGACATCCTACGATGCGGAATAGTCGGCTCAATGACCCGAATGAGAAGAAAGGAAGTAGGGAAGCTCACTCTATACACTATAGGATACTACGATATAGTACTAGTATACTCACTCTATACACTCTTACTTATGTAAGCCTTTTGAAGCAATCAACGTGATACTAGATTTTTGAAAAAAATCTATAACTCTGATATGCCCAAAAGGGTTGGCATAAGTAAATTTAATTTTTAGGGAATGGCTCAAAACACTGTACCAATCATACCTACACTTCTAGGATACTCTATACACTCTAGGTACTAGGACTGAACTAACTCTCTAACACTCTAATGACACTCACTCACGTATACCCACTCTTACTTAGGAATACTAAGTTCTGACACATACTAATAATCACATACACTAACACACTTAGATAGGATACTCGCATTCACTTCTAAATATCCTAATTGATTATAAGCTACATTCGCTCACTAGTACCAACACTAACTCAAATAGGCACTCTCATCTCCCCAGGATACTATACTGATACCAACTGATGCCACTGCTCACACTCACACTCGACACATACACACTTCACTCAGGCATTTGCTTGTACTCGAGCTCCCAAATAGGATTCCCCCTATCTCCCAAAGCCCCTGACTTCTCTAACCCCTGCCCACGTGGCTTGTAGCCTGAGCCACTGCAAGCCTTGCCAAGGCAAGTTTCTGCTGTTGCAGCAATGCCACATGGCATATGCCAATGTGGCACTTGCCAACATGCTCACTGCCCTATGTCGTGTCTGTATGTGTGCGTGTCGTGTGTGTCGTGTCAGCGTGTGTGCGTATATGTGTGAGTATGTATGTGCGTATGTGTGTGTGTATATGTCGTGTCTGTGTGTGTGGGTGTCGTATCTTGTCTGTGTCAGTACGTCAGGAGGAGGGAGATAGGGTTAAGGTTTACCTACCTTGGTCGAAGTCGGGTCGGGGTCGCCGGGGCTGGAACAACAGTGGAGGGGACAGGTTGGGGCGGCATCGACGAGGGAAATCGACGGTGGAGTGGGGACGCCGGAGGAACGGGGGTCGTCGCGGGGAAGGGGGTCGCCTCAGGGAGGGGGTCGCCGGAGGAAAGGGGAACGCCGGAGGGGCAAGAGGGGAAGGGAAATTTGGGGACGAAGGAGCGGGAAGGGAAATTTAGGGTGAAAAAAATGAAAAGCCGATCGGCACTTGAACCCTATATAAAACTTTTTAGCGACGTCTAAAAAAGGACATCGCTAAACGTCGCTGTAAACTAAAGATACGGCAACGTACAGAAGTATAAGTCGCAAAACGTTGCTAAAGGAAAAAAACAACGACGTTTTGCAACGATACTGCGACATCTGCTTTCCAAACAATAATGCTTGTCGCCACTCGTCGTTCTACGTCGCTAATAGTGAAGTTCAACGACGTCTTTTATAGACGTCACGAAATACACAAAAAGTGGCAAAGTTATTACTCCGTGTCGCTAAATTTGTTACCAATATGATTTATTTTGGCTGTGTTATTTACTATATGTTATTTCGGCATGTGTATTATGTATCTTGCTATATGCTTCTAAGGACCTGGTTTCCTTCCAGGTTATTGCTAAGATCTGGCATAGGCATACTGGGAGTTACTTCATCAGAATATTCATGTATTGTTAGTTGATGCCTTCTTATTATCTATTCTTACATAGTTATCCATTCATAGTTTATAGTATTATAGATAGTATTGTAGTTGTTATTATGATTACATTGACACGTGTTCTAATTCAAACAACTTATAAGTGTTCGAGTCGGACTAGACTCTGGTTGAATACGTAGCTAGCCATTGCCACGTGGCATGGTTCTGCGTATTTTGGGATTGGGGCGTGATAAGACTTGTGGCTTTGAACGTATTTCTTTCATGGACAGGTTTTCAGGCTACAAACAGATCAAGTTGTTTTTGCGTAATGAGAAGAACACATCATTTTGAACACTGTTGGAGGTATACTTTTAAACTGTGATGCCCTTTGGTGTCAAAAATACGGGGGCTACATACCAGTGAGCTAGGAACACTTTTTTTAGGAACATTTGGACAAAATGGTCGAATGGTATGTGGACTACATGTAACACCCAGTTTTCCAAATGAGGGTAATTTTGAAATTTTGTGATTATAATCATTTAATAATGATATTTAAGTCATATTATGATTTTTAGTGATTTTTTAATTATTTAAAACTATTTAAAATGTTGAGTGGTGATTTTGATGGTTAACTAGTGTAACCCTAGAATTGCTAAGCCCGGAGACTAACTATGACCATGGGAGTGTTGGCCCATTGGTCATGGTCAAACCTGATTTTAATACTTGATTAAACTCTGTCTCGATATAAATGCAAGTCAACTCAGATGTTTACCTACGACGTTTTGGACACTGCTCAACAATGGATATTTACTATGTTCAAGACCGAAGTTGTTCTGAAGCCGTTTGCCACTCCAAATGTACTTCCTGTTAAGCAATATAATTTTTTATTTTATTGAGTCTAGGAATATATTGTACACCGAGTCGTACTGGCAAATAGGCTATCCTAAAAAGTTTTTCAAAACCATCCTATTTTTTTACAAATGACCTTCGTTTTTGAAAAATATTCTTTTTACAAAAAGCTTCTGAAGAATTTTTCAACAAAAATTATTTTTCTCTCAAAAATGAACTGGCAGAACCCCAGCAGAACTCGGCCCGAGTTCGGCCAGAGTTCGGCCATTTGGAACGTTAGTGAACATTGGATTTTGAACTTGGTCATCCTTCAGTTGCGGTTTGTTACAAAGAGTTCTGTCCGAATTCTGCCCGAATTTTGTCAGTGTTCTGTCTTTGGAAAAACTATAAATAGAGAAGTATTTCGATCATTTCAAATCACCAATTCACTTTCAGTCTCTTCTCTTCCTGAGCTTACATTCTTCCAAAGAGTTCTAAAAAAAGCTTTCATTCTCAAATCCCAAGCCAGTTACAATCCTCTAGTCGATTTGCCAGTGCGGTACGGTCTAGAAGTTTCAGAACGATTGTAATCAGAGGCTTGATAGAAGATTCAACTCTTCACAATTGAAGTTGGTCGAGTTCTTCGTATCAAAGCTCGCGTCTGTAGAAGTTGCAAGGACTTCGTATAAAAACTTGCGAGATTTTCCAATAGTAGATTCAACTGGAAGCTAGAGTTCTTCCGACTGGACTAGTCCTCACAAGAGGGAAACTATTATAAATCTCGGTGTTTGTGTTTGCCTTCTGATCACTTTTAATTTCTGTCATTTACTTTTGTGATTATTATTATATCTGTGATATAACTGCTAACAAGTTTTTAATTAGCAATATTCTGCTACCTACTCTATTCACCCCTCCTCTAGAGTATTCTGCTTTACGATTTTGTTCCTACAATTGGTATCAGAGCGGGTTATACAGGTAAAGCAAGGTAAAATTGTTGTTATATTTAATTTTTATATAGATTACATTAATACACATGGCAACTATAAAATTCACAAGTGAAGGCCAAGCCACAAATAGACCTCCACTGTTTGACGGCACAAACTATACTTATTGGAAAACACGTATGAGTTTCTTTCTGAAATCTCTTAATTTTGACTTATGGTCTGTAGTTATTGATGGCTATAAAAAGTCACTTCGTATTAATGTTGATGGTGTTTTAGTTGAAAAACCCCATGACAAATATACAGAGGAAGAAAAAAAAGGCCAATCTTGATGCACGTGCTATTAACGCATTATTTTTTGCTTTAGACAGAACTGAATTCAACAGGGTGTCTACTTGCACAACATCAAACGAAGTGTGGAAACTTTTCGAAGTAACCCACGAAGGAACAACACAAGTCAAGGAGTCAAAGATCAGCAGACTTACTCAGGAGTATGAGGCATTCAAAATAAAGCCAAGTGAATCAGTCACTCAGATGTTTACAAGATTCTTGGATATTGTAAATCCTCTGTCTTCACTAGGCAAAGATTACAGTAACCATGAGAAGATTCGCAAACTTCTACGAGCCCTTACAAAGAACTGGATTCCAAAGGCTACTGCAATCATTGAAGGGAACGACCTCTCAATAATGTCTCTAGAAACACTCATGGGTAAGCTACTCACTCACAAGTTAGAACTTAAAGAATTTGAAGATGCTACACCAAAGGAGAAGTCAGAGAAGATGATCGCTCTCAAGGTTCAACATAGAAGAACCATCGAAGATGATTCCGATGATAGCGACTCCGACTCTGAAGATCAAGCTCTTCTGGTAAGAAAATTCAAGAAGTTCATAAGATTTAACAGGAGAACAAAAGACAGCAGCAACAACAACAACGAGAAAGATCCTATTTGCTACGGATGTAAGAAGAAAGGACATATGAAGAAAGACTGTCCAACAGCATCATCATCAAAGAAAAATAGCAAATATGACAATGGCTACCTGAAGAAATCGACATCAAGAAAGTATGCCAACACAAGCATATGGCATGAAAGTGAAGCCAGCGACTCAGAAGATGAACAATTAGATGACGCTGCAAATGTGTGCTTGATGGCTTGCGATCAGGTAATCACTAATCCTCTATTTGACCCTTATGATGATTTCACCTTTGAGCAACTAGGAGAGGCTTTCAGTGAACTGTTAAATGATTACAGGAAACTGCATAGCAAATATAAAACCTCTAAGAAGGTACTCAAAGAGTACAAAGGTAAAATAGGAAGACTTACCGACCTACTAGATCATGTTAGAGATAGTGACTCTTCAAATGACTCTGGTGAGCTTTCTTCTATTAAATTGTTGTTACACGAGACTGTTAAGCTATCCGAAGAAAAAGACCAAACTATTATCCAGCTAAAGAAAGACCTATCTAAGGAGAGAAAGAGTCTCCAGTATGCACAGGTCAGATTAGAATCACTCACATTTGACTATACTAGATTATATGACACTTCCAAAAAGTTGGAAATTAGTTTAGAAAAACGGCCTGAAGTTGCTGCTTCCTATTCTAACACGTGTCAATTACCGAATCATCGGAACACGCCCAACACTGTCAGACCAAACCATACCAAGACTATGCCCAAGAAGACTAATAGGCATGCATTCTTCTATACTAGAAAACCAAAACCTACCAATCATGCACCTCACACTACTTTCAACACTCAACATGCTAAATGTCATTATTGTGGCCTCATTGGTCATATATCTTCTGCATGTAGAATCAAAAAGTTAGTAGATTTAAATATTTATGCATGGATACCGAAAACTAACCAGTCAGGATCCTACAAGAAATGGGTACCAAAAGTTTCATCTGTAAATTATTTTGTAGGTGGGACGCCCTTCACATGCTAGGAGCAAATGGATCCTCGACAGCGGTTGCTCACGGCACATGACCGGTGACGCTTTATTATTTGCAACACTGTCTAAGAGGAATAAAGAAGGATACGTCTCCTTCGGTAATAATTTGAGAGGGTACATAATCGGTATCAGTGACATTAGTAAGGCTCCCTATCCAGTGGTATTAACTTCGTAAAAGATACATGTACTATAATTGATAGTTCAACTAGTAGCACTATATTTGAAGGTATTAGGGAAGACAATATATATGTATTCTATTTGTTGGAAGATGCTAACACAACAGGTAGATGTTTGATGGCCAAAAGCATTGAGAGTCAACTATGGCATATGAGACTCAGTCATACAAACATGGATACAATTTCAAGATTATCTACGAAGAAGTTGGTACACGGCTTACCGGATATCCCTTTCAAGAAGATACGGTATGTAGTGAATGTAAAAAAGAACAAAGCTACCAAATCTGCATTCAAATCCAAGAACGCGGTAAGTACCACTAGACCATTACAATTATTGCATATGGACTTATTTGGACCCAGCAGAATTGCTTGTCTAGGTGGTAAGTTATATGCATTTGTCATTATAGATGACTTCTCTAGATATACATGGGTTTATTTTCTTGCACGCAAGAACGATGCATTATCAGAATTCGTCACCTTTTGCAAGAAAGTACATAATGAAAAAGGATTCATGATTACTCGTATTCGTAGTGATCATGGCGGCAAATTTGAGAATGCAGAATTCAAGCAATTTTGTGACACACACGGTTATTTGCATGAATTCTCTTGCCCTAGTACTCCGCAACAAAATGGAGTTGTGGAACGTAAGAACAGAACTCTATCTGAAATGGCTAGAGTAATGTTAAACCAGTTTAGTCTACCTAGATACTTATGGTCTGAAGCTGTAAATACAGCATGCTATATTCTCAATAGGGTTCTAATTCGACCTATATCGAAGAAGACTCCCTATGAATTATGGTTTGATAGAATACCAAATGTTTCTTATTTAAAAATCTTTGGTTGTAAATGCTTTATTCTTAATACTAAAGATGATTTGAGTAAATTTGATGAAAAGGCTGATGAAGGTATATTTTTAGGTTATACAGCAAAGAACAAAGGGTATAGAGTCTTCAACAAAAGAACCATGATCATTGAAGAATCTATCAACGTCAAGTTTGATGAGCTAAATCAACACTTAGACGATGATGACAATGAAGACATAATCGTACCAAGTACAGCTACTGTAAAACCTTCACACAAAGATGCAGAACCATCACATCAGGCATCAGATGAACCTCCAAACAAAGAAGCCGGAACTAGCAATCTTGAGACTACACCAAAAGAGATGAGATTCTTGGCTAGTCATCCAAAGGACTTGGTAATTGGTGAGATTACCAAGGGTGTAAGTACTCGTTCCTCTAATAAAGATATAGCTTCTTGTGTTGCTTTTGTCTCGCAGTTTGAACCCAAAAATATTGATGAAGCATGTAGTGATAATTTTTGGTTAGATGCTATACAAGAGAAATTAAAATAATTCGAACGGAATCAAGTTTGGGAACTTGTTCCCAAGCCTAATGATCATCCGATCATTGGCACCCAATGGGTATTCCGAAATAAACTGAACGAGAATGTTTTAGTGACTCGTAATAAGGCTCGACTCGTAGCTCAAGGAAACAATCAGGAAGAAGGTATCGACTACGATGAGACTTATGTCCCAGTTGCGAGATTAGAATCCATTCGCATGTTATGTGCATTTACATATTTTTATAATTTTAAGTTATTTCAAATGGATGTCGAAAGCGTATTTTTAAATAGTTTTATAAAAGAAGAGGTTTATGTAGCTCAACCACCCGATTTTACTGATTTCAAATTTCTTGAATACGTTTTCAAGTTAAAAAAAGCTTTATACGGTTTGAAACAAGCCCCTCGTGCTTGGTACGATCGTCTAAGCACTTTTCTACTTGATAACGGTTTTTCAAAGGGAAAGGTTGACACTACTTTGTTTATAAAATCTTTGAATAATAATATTCTTTTGATTCAAGTCTATGTAGATGATATTATCTTTGGATCTACTGATGAATCTCTTTGTCAAGAATTTTCAAAGTGTATGCAGAATGAGTTTGAGATGAGCATGATGGGAGAGCTGAAATTCTTTCTCGGACTGTAAATCAAACAAACCAACAATGGGACGTTCATAAATCAAGCAAAGTACACAAAAGATCTATTAAAGAAGTTCGACATGGAAGCAGCAAAACCACTTAGCACTCCAATGGCGACTTCAACCAAGCTTGATATTGATGAACAAGGCAAACTTGTCGACATACGTAAGTATCGAGGCATGGTCGATAGCTTACTGTATTTAACTGCTAGTCGACCAGATATTATGTTTCGTGTTTGTTTATTTGCACGCTTTCAAGCTAATCCTAAGGAATCACATTTGTGCACAGTTAAGCTTATCTTTCGATACCTTAAAGGCACTTCTTCTGTCGGCTTATGGTATCCCAAAACCACATCATTTGACCTAACCGGTTATTCTGATGCTGATTTTGTCGGATGCACAGTAAATAGAAAAAGTACTAGCGGTACATGTCATTTCCTAGGAAAAGCTCTAGTCTCTTGGTTTAGTAAAAAGCAAAATTTTCTTGCATTATCAACAACCGAGGCTGAGTATATCGCCGCTGGACGTTGTTGTGCACAAATTTTGTGGATGAAACAAACCTTAAAAGACTATGGATTGCATTTTACACACATACCCATTTTCTGTGACAACACTAGCTCTATTAATTTGACTAAGAATCTAGTATGTCACTCTCGTACTAAACATATCGAGATTCGACATCACTTTCTTAGAGATCATCAATAAAATGGAGACATAGACCTTGTATACATAGACACACAGAATCAATTAGCTGACATACTCATAAAATCTCTAGCGGAAGATCGTTTCAATTATTTACGTCGAGAATTAGGCATTTTAGATGTCAATAATATTAATTAATTTTGTTTTATTAATTAATTTATTCGATACTCATAAACTGTTTTCGAGACAAGCCTAAAAAGAGTCTATCTGTCACCAGGACTACGGTCGAAGCGAAGCGGTACTTAAGAGTTCCCCGGTGAACCTCCGTTAGCTGGAACAGTACTCCTACAGCTAATCTGAGACAGATGCTGAGTAAAGAATATTAATTTATAAAATAATATTAATTATATTACTTTGAGATTTAAAATTACTAAACTTTGAATTAAACACTTGAAACGAATTAATAAAAAAGATGTGGCCCCGTTTCTATTATTTTTGATATATATATATAGCCAGGCAACCCTTGGCGAATTCGGCCCGAGTTCGGTCCGAATTCGGCCAGAGTTCGGCTGGGTATATATATGTACCAGCCAGAACCCGAGGCCTCCATCTTCTTCATTCTTCCAAACTACATCAAACAGCAGCTGTCGTGCCGCCAAACCCTAGCTTTTCTCCATCCTTGTTCTTCCAATCCGAGTGGAGTTTCTCGTCCAAACTTTGGATTCGTGCAGAGAACTTTGTCCTCTACAACATATCCAATTCTTGGAAGGTATAATCCCTTCTCTCCTCCACTTTTCAATACTTAGGATTTCTAGAAAATTTTGGGAAAGAATGCCTAAGTTCAATCCCTTCAAGAGGAAGAAGACCAATGCCAGTGAAGAGGCATCGTCTTCAGATCCGTATACGGATTACCTCTTTTCTCCGATCCAATCGAACGATGGTGCGTCGGATGAGTTTTACTTTAAAACTTTCGACCAAGCCTTATTGTGGTACGCCGATTTCATCATGCGTACTATTTGCATCGGATTGCCGATTAAATGGACTATTTTTCCGGATCACCGCCCTTACTTTGAGGCATTAGGGTTATAACATTTTGTTACCTTACACTTCTCCATTGCCACTAATGCCATTAGATTATTCTATTGTAATTTCGTGTTAGACACTTTTACCGCGAGAACACGTGTCAGAGGAATTGACATCGAATTCACTGATGAAACGTTAACGAAAATCCTTGGTATCCCAAACGAAGGTGCCCCGCTCGATGACATCACTGATTTTGATTTCCCCGATGGCACGACACTCATTAGTTTCAAGAATGAGCTTTGTGCGCCCGCACGCGCTCGTCCTGGAAAGTTCAAGGCTAATAACTTGAACTTGTTTAACTATGAATTACATCGCATTATCTATTCCACCTTACTTCCAAAATCCACTTCTAAAGATGATGTCACTGCACTTGAGCTTTCTGCTCTTTATCATATTCTTAAGGGGATTCCTTTTTCTACCCCTAAGACTATCATCCAGATGATGGGTAGATGTCGCGGGAGAGACCGCAACCTATCTTATGCGATGCTTATTCCTTACATCTTTCAGAGATTTGATATTGACCTATCTACTTGTGCTGTCGACCCCGAGCCCAAGTTCCTCAAACTCTCTCGTCGCAGTATTGCTACTGTTCCTCCACCTACTGCACCTACTCCCACAGCACCTGTTCCTTGTGAGCACCCTGAATTTCGGGTTGATTTTTTTTAATTTTTTTGCTTGATTTAATTTCAATAAATAAATTATTCTGTTTAATTATCTTTAAGTGTACTTTTTCGTGCCTTTGATATTTGGAGTGTCAGGGATGTTCAACTCTGGAAACCATCTTCACGAGTTTTGTAGTGGATAGGATTACCTTTATGACGGTATATAATGTCCCATCCAAACTTGTTCCCTTGTACTCTTTTTGCTTCGTAGAACTTCGGGTCAATTTAGACCATTTGATTATTAATTAATTTTCCAACTCTTTCCTTGATCATCGTATGTACGTTACCGTAACTTTTGAATTGGGAGCACCAGATCAGTCATTCTCTTGAAACCAACTCATCATGCATGATCTACTCGAGACGCTCTTCACCCATGACCTTCGTGTCCTACTCAGACACACCATTTTGTGCTCCATTTTGTTCGCATAACTTTCCTGACACGTGATCCGATTTTATTTCACCCCACGGTGTCACATTTATTTTCCAACTTGATTTATGGGTACCTTGTCGACCAAAACCTGTCAATCCTAAATATGGACATGGCCCACATTGAGCCTACTACCCGCATGACACTTGTGTCCCATTTATTGGAATTCCCATATGCTACTTATTTACCCATGATCATAAATACCTCTTTAATTCGATTATTGTGCCATGTCCGGTTTTGACCCAATCCGGCTCCACCAAGTCCAATCCAACTTCGTGCTACCCTCCATTATGACACCTTCAGCCTCATTATCCTTGAAAAATATTAAGTACCCTATTCTACCTATTTTTTAATATTTAATCGAATTTTCCTTTATTAAAATTTCTTGGAATGACCTAATTTTTAGCTATATTTAATTTTAGCCATTGATTCTCCTAATCAATCCTCACCATTAATTTTCTCAACATCTAACACTAACACAGCCCTCCATTTCAGCCGGCCCTAACTTTGAGGATTGGCTTTTCTCTCTCCTCTCTTTATCACACACACACATTTATTACTCTTTCTCTCTCTTTCTTCTCTCCTCGCTTAATTTAAATTCACCAACAACACACTCTTCTCCTCCCCAAGCCCAACCCCCATGGCCAAACCTCCCTTCATCTCCTCCTCACCTCCTTCTGGCCGTCGGCCACCACCACCATCAGGCCGTACCACCGAGCACCAGTCTCCTCCTCCATATCCATCATCTCATCACCAACCACCAATACCATAGCCATCATCACCAACCACCATAGCCCGCCACCACCTCTACCGTACGTCCGTTGAGTCCCCGTCGTGCCTCCGCCGGGCTAGACAGGTCGCGCAGCCGCGGAGCGCTGCACAACAACGTTTGCGTACAGCAGCGTCGGCCGGAAAGCACTTGGTCGCGCGCGTACGGGTGTGGCCGTCGTAGTCGGCGTGGCTGTCACCCTCTGTCACCCTCATTTCCCGTATTTCCCGTATTTCGTATTTATACTCGTATCTAAATTTTGGCATGTATTTTTATTTTCTCAGCTTGTAGAATTTTGGTATTTCTCGTATTTGAGTTTTTGGTTTGGCTCGATTTTATTAGGATGGTTTGGTTCGGTTTTGTGTTGGAACACTCTAACCCTATGCTACACCCTCATCCCCACCAAAACTCCTCTCTTTATATCCCTACCTACCACTCTCTCTCTTCATTACCACCACCATTAATTTCCTTCTTCTTCTTCTTCTTCCTCCACACAACTCTCCCAACCCTAGGCAAGTGCATCTTGCCACTACATGAGGACCCTCTTTTCTTTGTCTATTTGCTAGTTTAGGACATGGAGATCAACAATAGTTCTTGGGTTTTTATGATTTGGAGTCTCTGTTGATGTAGATCTAAGTTATTGCTATTTTCGGATTTTATATGTTTTGATCCATTTTGGTTGGTTTTCTTTGAGTTATGATGTTTCCATGTGGAAGATCTTTCAGTTTCACTCCAGTTGGAACTTTGGAAATCCGGATTTGGAGTTTGGATGACCAAGTTATGTTGTTTTGAAGTTTTGGGTTCTGCCATGGTGTTTTTGCTGTTTGGAGAAGACAGTGAGCAGTGTGCAGAGCTTCTTAGCTCACGCACACTGAGCTACGCGCGCTCTTTAGCGCTGCGTACGCAGACTTGAGTACGCTTCCTGTTGGAAGCGTGTCCCATTCGTCCTGCGTGACTTTTCACGCAGCTACCCCCTTCAGCCTGCGTGACTTTTCACGCAGCTGCCCCCTTCTGCTTGCGTGACTTTTCATGCAGCTGCCCCCTTCAGCCTGCATGACTTTTCACGCAGCTGCCCCCTTCAGCCTGCGTGACTTTTCACGCTGCTGCCCCCTTCAGCCTGCGTGACTTTTCACGCAGCTGCTCCCTTGAGCGTGCGTGACTTTTCACGTAGCTGCTCCCTTGAGCGTGCATGAATTTCTAACGTACGCTGCTTGAGTGAGCCTACGTGAATTTCTCACGTACGCTGCCTTGAGTGTGCCTTGGTACGCAGACTTGAGCGAGCCTAGCGTGCGTGACTTTTCGCCCACGCAGCCCCCCTGCGTGCGTGACTTTCGCACACGCAGCTCTCCTGCGTGCGTGACTTTTGTGCGTACGCTGCCCTGCCCCCTTGACCCCTTGCTTAACCCATTAGCTCTTGGAGTTTTGGTCTTATTTCCTTAAGCTTGGCTTTTCAATTGTCCTGTATATTGATATTTTATTAGTTATTTTACGCCCATTTTATATCCCTACGCCTTTTGTCATGAACTTGATTTTACTTAATATGTTTGGAATGACTATTGCACATGGCTTGATATGGCAAGAACTTATATAACACGATAGTGGCCCGTGGTGGCGCACTCCTGACAAGTACCCTGACATGATTTATCTTGATAACTTGATAGTGGCCCTGACGGCGCACTCCTGACTTGACATGACCTGATAACTTAACTTGACTTGCCTTGACACCGTGGTTGGTTCTTTCTTGCTTGCTTGTTAATCCACTTGTCCAGTCTTGCATCATGTCTAGGATGGGACTCCTGAGTACCACGGTCAGGAGTACCTACTAAAATGGATTAAGGCTAATAACTAGAATAACACAAGTAGCCATGAAGAGATGACACAGCTACAGGCAATCCCGTTACCTGGGCGCTCTTGGGATCTGTAGCCTGTCGTCGAGTAGGGCACATTTCCAGCGCACCGTCGAGTGTTGCACCCTCTAAGTCACCTAAGGGTACATTTGTCTTCTGGGCAATGTACCCACCTGAATTCAACCCTAATCTTTCGTCCTGGGTAGCCTGGATGGTCTGCAGGGCTTGTGGCTGTGGAACAATCTCACTGCATCTTGTTAGTAATTAGGTCTGTGATAACCCTAGTTAGTTAAAGTAGTAAGCCGTAGGATCTGCTTGGCCGTGATTGATTGAATGATGTATAACCAGTTTAGCCCTGTCTTGATCTAATATAAGATTGCTTCCTGTCTTGATTTCTTACATTACTTATCTTGTCGATAAATGGTGGAAAACCAAGCTCTGTTCAGATGAAGGGTTACAACCCCGGTCCTTGTTTGGTTTACGGGTTGTAACCTGGCTATCGGAATAGTTCCATGGTTATCTCGTCATATATCATCTTGACATATTTTTGTAAATTTTAGTTTTAATATTATATTTTCTGTGCTGATTGCTGGCTTTTGTTCTTATTTCGGGGCCCCCTTATGGCACTTGCTCTTTCTGGGGTTAACCCAGCTGGTTTTGTGTGGCCAGATTTTGGAGCAGCTCCCGAGGATCTACCAAGCTTCCATCCCAATGGTGAACACTAGACGGAATCCAGGCCAAGAGTGGATTTTCTATTTTATTTCGCTCACTCTATTGTAAAAATTATTCTTTTGAGGCGTTTAGCCGACGAGCACCTGTTAGCTCGATGCACTTTTACTTACTATCTGCCTACGGGCTGTAAACATGATTGACAAATCCTAGGGTTGATCATGTATGACTAAACTCTTGCTAGTCCTAACATTTTGTAACGACTAGCTTCATGATCAGCTGAATATGTAATATTTGGGACGCCTTATTATTGTATATTTAATGATCATACATCTTGCGACTTTACTTACTTGTGGTGATTGAGACACTAGGCTTGTTCATGACCATAAAAGACTGTTGGCTTGTAGAAAACCCTCACATATCTAGACAGCCGTGACCGTATATCGGAGTAGTTTCCATTTCAATATACGTAGCTGGCTATGTCTACCCCCGCTCTCCAGTATTCTGGTTCTGGGGCGTGACAGTGGCCGACCCCCACTTGGCCGAGCGTACCCTCAGGGCAGGCCCCGTGGCCGCCATTCTCCTCTCCGACGTGTATCGGAGGCGATCCGTGCGTTTGGCACGGGTTCCCGTCATGACGAGCCCAAAAACGAAGCTGAAATGATGCCACGTCGTAGCAACTTTACGCACAATTTTCGAAAAATTTGACTCTTGGATTGGCAATTTCTTCGCTCCGTCACAATCTCGGTATATCCATCTTCACTCCTGTCAAGTTTTGTCCGTTGATTTTATCGTTTAGTACATCAAAACCGGCCACCAAGTTGACCGTTTAAATTGTATAAAATTTAGACAGTTTTACGGAGCCAACTTCGTCAGCTTGTACCTCCTCCACCGTAGCTCCATTTGGCGTGCTACCAGTTCCGGTGCAAAGCTGGTATAACCTTCTTACTATCCCTCCAGTTTCGTTTTATTGTGAGATTGTCTGATTGGTTGAATTCGACGCAAAAGTTGGTCGTCCAAATTATAAAATTCTATTTTTGAACACGGGACTCCAGATTTCATTTTTGACACCACCAGTAGACTCGTGGCGTCGTTCTGGCATGTTTTTATATAAAATTTGTTAGATTTGGAGGACGTGGGCCCTGGCACGCATTTCGGTACAAAGTAGGTCCCACAGTCCGGGTCAACGGGACTTTTTGACGCCGGCTCATCGGAATCCAATTTCGGATATACCGTTGAGTTCGTATCGTCATTCTGGACTCGTTGACATATAATTTTCTAGGTTTTAGTGGACATTGGATCCGGCACGCATTTCGATGCAAGTCGGATACCAATATCCGGGTCAACAGGTCATTTTGAGATCGGCTGATCGGAATCCAATTTTGGATATACCGTTGAGTTCGTATCGTCATTCTGGACTCGTTGACATGTAGTTTGCTGAGTTTTGAGAACATTGGCTCCGACATGCATTTCCGTGCAAACCGGAATTCCAATGTTCTGGTCAACGGACCAAATTGAGATCGGGTCAACGGAATCCAATTCTGGATATACCGTTGGGTTCGTATCGTCATTCTGGTTTCGTGGACATATAATTTGTTATATTTTATAGACTTATTTTCTTGCACATTTTTCGGTGCAAAACGGTTCCGACACGGATACCGTTTTGACCAAAAATTACCTTTTTGCCCTTGTGTCCAAATTGGACCGATGGATAGGCTATTCTGGCCAATTTGACCATTCTGGACACGTTGGCGATGTTTAATTCATCATCCGACAATATTTGTAGATAGTTTCTCTATGTATCACCTTTTATTATAATTAATTCTTATAATGTTCGTATTTCGGGATTAGTACAACGAAACTGAGATCAGTCAATTCCAGTGATCTCATATCGCTGAAATTGACAAGATGGACACGTGGATCACTATAATAAGATTATTAACTTTACCGTTGATCATCTTATCTCGATTTGTGTGTCGTAAGTTTCGACGTACGAATAACGAAGTACACTTTATATCTTTAATAATTAGACTAGAATTGATCCTGTTTGACCAGAGTTGACCAGTTGACCAAAAGTCAACTGTAAGTCAACACTTAAACCTAGTTTGACTAGATTGTTGACCGGAGTTGACCTAGAGTTGATTTGACTTAGAAGAACCTAGGATAATATAGATTGCTTGTAGAGATTCATTTATTACAACTTGAACACCTTGTAACCTGTGTTGCTTTAAATAGGACTCTGTGGCTTCAGTTGGACCCCTATACCTATCAGCTGTTCAGGTTATCAGGCGAGTACATTCTCTGATCATTTTATATCCTGTTTATAATTATTTTTCTGCTTTAAATTACTTTACTTGATACTGTCACGTTGGTTACACGGATTAGTACTATATGGATCCCTTCTTGAGATGTTATCCTCTCAGAGAGCATCGGATACTACATGTTCTGTGCGTTTCACTTTCATGGTGTATCGCTATGCTTCATGGTTCATTGATCACTTGTGACATGTACTCTCATGATCACAGAGTCTCCTTGAATCTCCTATTTATGGGCATTTCCAGAATTACCCATTTATGGGCCTACCATGTATCACCCCTTGTGGGCTATTGCATGGAATCATAACATAACCTGGCTGGATCCTTATGTATTGATTGGGGGTACGGGGGAATAGAAGTAGACATGTGAATAATATCCAAGTAGTGTAGCATCAGAATCTTGTCCGTAGTGTAGTATCAGAATCTCCTATGCCATTCACATATTTATATTGTACTCTGACTCACTAGCCACTGTTAGCTCTCTACTTATAGTAGATATTTCTATTACAGTTCTCTCTCTGTTTACATTCTGTACTTCCTTTCAGTTTCCTGTATCTTACTTTACTGCATGATTATATTTTCTAACCTGCTATGATCTGTTGAGATATATTGTGCTCGCTCCTGTCCTGACTGGACCTGTTGATAAATTTTACAGATAGCCTGGAGGTTATCTGCTAGCCTAGAGGAGACATAGTAGAGGTTGGTTAGATAGTTATTTCAGTTGTCTTGAGTTGTATTTATTTTATGGATTACTGTATTGAGCTTTGAGATATTTTCTGGGTTTGTGTATCTTAGACACTTAGACTTCTATCTGCTGTATCTTTTTTGGATTTCATATTTTACCTATCTTTTATCTTGCTCTACCTTAGTTGTGATTGAGACTGTATCTGCTATGTCACCTCCATTCGGAGAGTATATACTGTACAGGTACCTTTATATTGTTAGATGTTTGACCTAGGACAACGTTCTACCACCGACACTACGGCGTAGGCTGGACGTACCCACATCTCGTGCCCTTACTTTAGGGTGCGGGTCGTGACACGTTTTTAGTGGTGGCCCATGCAGGCCGAGTTGTGTAGTGGTATTCGAACTAGAGTACCACTACAGCCTACAGTAGGAATATGATATATTTTTGAATGTACTCAATCATAGTTAGGATCCCTTGAGAGATTCCTGGGACGACCCTTGAGAATCTTATTTTAACTTCGATATAAAAACTCTTCTTCCCTTGATTTGATTTATCTTTATTTTCTGTTGTTGAACTTGATTTTGATGGATTATTGTTGAATTTGAGTTTGTAATTATTGATTTTGGTGATGATTGTTGAGTTTTGAATCTTGATGTTAGCTGTTGCATCCGAGTTTGTGTTTATATGATTTGATGGATTGTTGTTCAATTTTGAATCTTGATGTTCGTTGATAAATTTGATTTTGGGTATCCATTGATGATCTAATTTAAATTTTGTCAAGATGAAATTATATGGGCTAGGTCATCTAAGTTATGGAATCTAGTCTTCTACAGTCACATTAGCCAGCATGGTGAGGACATATAATCTGACTTTGGATATATTTCTCGGGTGTAGAAATTTAAGGTTTTCGCAGCCAAGCTAGCGGCATCGCAAAAATTTTAAATACCATGATTCTAGAGGTATGTGCCTTAGTCGAGGACTCTGTGATTATCGTAGCCTTGCTTACTAGTATGACGAGGATTTAGAGTACCATAATTTTGGATAGACGCATATGATTATCAGATTGTACCTTAAATGCTTTTGAACATGTTTTCTCTACTTTTGTTTCAGTCATTCAAAAAAAAAATTATTGTTGTTTTGTTTTGTTTCTCTTCTCATTGTTTAACTTAGGAGTAGCTTTAGCTGTTATTATAAACCTTGTGTGACTTCTTACTATGAATTTCTTCTTAATATAACGAATCGATGATTTTGCTAGACCTTATCTTGGATTTGATATAATAGCTTTGGTTTCAAAATGGTTCCTTCTTTAAACAGATAAGCAAAACAGATTTTATCGTTATTTCTTTTTTTTGCTATTATTCTTGTATTAAATAATAATAATAATAAAACTGTCTTGATTACATCAATCACCTACTTGCAATCTTGGTAGGAATCTAAATGTTGGTCTTAACGTAGAATTTAATTTTTTTATATAGGGACATGAGAATATATATAGTGGACACAGACACTTTGTCTGACACGTATGCATGCTACACTTTGATTACCAACTCATCTAAATACATATTAATATGTTGTTGATGTTTAAATTCTCAAAACCCCAATATTCTGATACAGTACAGTATCAGAGATTGGTTCTCTGCTTTTTCCAGTTTAAATTCATAATTTAAATATAGATTTTATGTTGTTAGTTTTGTTTACATCACTGCACATGTATGTTATATACAGGGTTTCAATTTTTAAGGAAATTGGTTGAGTTTTGTGTTTGAATTTGTCAAATCTGAGACTGCGTGCATATTAACCCTTAATACTGGATTTTAAATATTAGTTCAATCTGTTGTTTTAAATGTAATATTTTGAGCTATATACATTTTTGTAAGTAGGGATATAATGTTAGGTTTCATACTCTTACCTGTTAGGTTGTGGTTGTGGTGAACATTGGGTTGGTTTTGATGTTTGAATTTCACCAAAATCCTGAAACTGAATACATGTTAACATTTTTTATTGATTGCAAATGTTTAGTTCAATTTTAGATTTAATATGTAATATTTAGAGCCGTATACATTGTCGTATGTAGGGATAGTATGTTAGGGTTTCATCTTCAATCATGTTAGGATGTTTTGGGAGCGTTTGGTTGGTTGTGATGTTTCAAACCCCTAAAATATGAAACTGCATTATGTTAATATTACACTGCTTTAAATGTTAGCTTATTTCAAATTCTTGTATGTAAATGATGAACTAAAACTGGATTTAACCTTTCAATACTATGCTATAACCCTGTACAAGGACACACACACCCTAACTTAGTATACACTGCCATGTAAACCTAACCCTTCCTCTCTATGTTATGTTCATATATCTATATAGATATATATAGAGTTTATGCAAAATATATATATATATATATATATATATATATATATATATATAGAGTTTATGCATACATGTTATAATGTATATATATACATAACTAAATCTCTACCTCTTTATATAGATAAGTATATGGTTAGCTATGCATGTTATGAGTAAATATGTTGTGTATTGTAGATTGTTTAACCAATATGCCATGAGTAGTGTAACTGGATAGCTATTGTTTTGGAACCCAAATCCTCATATAAACTTTCATGTATATTTCACATACACATATGCCTACTATCTAACCATATGAACCTGTTCACATATACCCATACACACACGAACCACATAACCTTTACATAATGCTAGCTTTTCTCCTCTAACACTCTCTATATATATATTGTGATTGGATTTTCTTGCAATTGACTTTCATTCTTTAACTTTTGATTTTGATTTTTGTTGAATAGTACCCCTTTATAGATAATTGGTAGTTATATATTTTTTTTGATAAGTACCAGTTTTCACATAGGATGGTAGACTGTCTTACAGTTTTGATGATTTGTTATTTCTGTGTCTTTTTCGATTTAACACCCCTAATTGCTTGTGTGTTTTGGTACCCTATGACCGTTTTGGTTAGCATGACTAGTATACCTAGATGAGACTTCACTACCACCGTATGCCATGACCCTGTATGTCGTCCTTTTAATGGTATGATTTGTTTAAGTTCTGGGACTTGATTGTGGGGGTTTGACCTAGAAGGAGTATGAACATTTTAATTTCGAGGACGAAATTTTTATAAGGTGGGTCGGATGTGAGCACCCTGAATTTCGGGTCAATTTTTTTAATTTTTCTGCTTGATTTAATTTCAATAAATAAATTATTCTGTTTAATTATCTTTAAGTGTACTTTTCAGTGCCTTTGATATTTGGAGTGTCAGGGATGTTCAACTCTGGAAACCTTCTTCACGAGTTTTGTAGTGGACAGGATTACCTTCATGATGGTATATAATGTCCCATCCAAACTTGTTCCCTTGTACTCTTTTTGCTTCGCAGAACTTCGGGTCGATTTAGACCATTTGATCATTAATTAATTTTCCCACTCTTTCCTTGATCATCGTATGCACGTTACTGTGACTTTTGAATTGGGAGCACCAGACCAGTCATTCTCTTGAAACCAACTCATCATGTATGATCTACTCGAGACGCTCTTCACCCATGACCTTCGTGTCCTACTCAGACACACCATTTTGTGCTCTATTTTGTTCGTACAACTTTCCTGACACGTGACCCGATTTTATTTTACCCCACGGTGTCACATTTATTTTCCAACTTGATTTGTGGGTACCCTGTCGACCAAAACCTGTCAACCCCAAATATGGACATGGCCCACATTGAGCCTACTACCCGCATGACACTTGTGTCCCATTTATTGGAATTCCCACATGCTATTTATTTACCCATGATCATAAACACCTATTTAATTCGATTATTGTGCAGGTCCGGTTTTGACCCAATCCGGCTCCACCAAGTCCAGCCCAGCTTCGTGCTACCCTCCATCATGACACCCTTAGCCTCATTATCCTTGAAAAATATTAAGTACCCTATTCTACCTATTTTTTAATATTTAATAGAATTTTCCTTTATTAAAATTTCTTGGAATGACCTAATTTTTAGCTATATTTAATTCTAGCTATTGATTCTCCTAATCAATCCTCACCATTAATTTTCCCAATATCCAACACCAACACAGCCCTCCATTTCAGCCGGCCCTAACTTTGAGGATTGGCTTTTCTCTCTCCTCTCTTTATCACACACACACATTTATTACTCTTTCTCTCTCTTTCTTATCTCCTCACTCAATTTAAATTCACCAACAGCACACTCTTCTCCTCCCCGAGCCCAACTCCCATGGCCGAACCTTCCTTCATCTCCTCATCACCTCCTCCTGGCCGTCGGCCACCACCACCATCAGGCCGCACCACCGAGCACCAGCCTCCTCCTCCTTATCCATCATCTCATCACCAACCACCAACACCATAGCCATCATCACCAACCACCATAGCCTGCCACCACCTCCACCGCACATCCGCCGAGCCCTCGCCGCGCCTCCGTCGGGCCAGGCAGGCCGCACAGCCGTGCAGTGCTGCACAGCAGCGCCGGCCGGAAAGCACTTGGCCGTGCGCATACGGGCGTGGCTGTCGCCGGCGTGGCCGATCCCCACTTGGCCGGGTGCACCCCCGGGGCAGGCCCCGTGGCCGCCGTTCGCCTCTCCGACGTGTATCGGAGGCGATCCGTGCGTTTGGCACGGGTTCCCGTCGTGACGAGCCCGGAAACGAAGCTGAAATGTCGCCCCGTCGTAGCAACTTCGCACACGATTTTCGAGAAATCCGACCTTTGGATCGGCGATTTCTTCGCTCTGTCACAATTTTAGTATATCCATCTTCACTCCTATCAAGTTTCGTCCGTTGATTTTATCGTTTGATACATCAAAACCGGCCACCAAGTTGACCGTTTAAATTGTATAAAATTTGGACAGTTTTGCGGAGCCAACTTCGTCAGCTTGTACCTCCTCCATCGCAGCTCCATTTGGTGTGCTACCAGTTCCGGTGCAAAGCTGGTATAACCCTCTTACTATCCCTCAAGTTTCATTTCATTGTGAACTTGTTTGATTGGTTGAATTCGACACCAAAGTTAGTCGTCCGAATTCGTAATTTCCAACTTGTAAAATTCTATTTTTGAACACGGGACTCCAGATTTCATTTCTGACACCATTAGTATACTCGTGGCATCGTTCTGGCATATTTTCATATAAAATTCGTTAGATTTGGAGGACGTGGGCCCTGGCACGTATTTCGGTACAAAGTGGGTCCAACAGTCCGGGTCAACGGGACTTTTTGACGCCGGCTCATCGGAATCCAATTTCGGATATACCGTGGAGTTCGTATCGTCATTCTGGACTCGTTGACATATAATTTTCTAGGTTTTAGTTGACATTGGATCCGATACGCATTTCGGTACAAGTCGGATACAAATATCCGGGTCAACAGGTCATTTTGAGATCGGCTCATCGGAATCCAATTCCGGATATACCGTTGAGTTCGTATCGTCATTCTGGACTCGTTGACATGTAGTTTGCTGAGTTTTGAGAACATTGGCTCCGACACACATTTTCGTGCAAACCGGAATTCCAATGTTTTGGTCAATGGACCAAATTGAGATCGGGTCAACGGAATCCAATTCTGGATATACCGTTAGGTTCGTATCGTCATTCTGATTTTGTGGACATATAATTTGTTATATTTTATAGACTTATTTTCTTGCATATTTTTCGGTGCAAAATGGCTCCGACACGGATACCGTTTTGACCCAAAATTACCTTTTTGCCCTTGTGTCCAAATTGGACCGATGGGTAGGCTATCTTGGCTAATTTGACCATTCTGGACACGTTGGCGATGTTTAATTCATCATCCGACAATATTTGTAGATAGTTTCTCTATGTATCACCTTTTATTATAATTAATTCTTATAATGTTCGTATTTCGAGATTAGTACAACGAAACTGAGATCAGTCAATTCCAGTGATCTCATATCGCTGAAATTGACAAGATGGACACATGGATCACTATGATAAGATTATTAACTTTACCGTTGATCATCTTATCTCGATTTACGTGTCGTAAGTTTCGACGTACGAATAACGAAGTGCACTTTATATCTTTAATAATTAGACTAGAATTGATCATGTTTGACCAGAGTTGACCAGTTGACCAAAATTTAACTGTAAGTCAACACTTGACCTAGTTTGACTAGATTGTTGACCGGAGTTGACCTAGAGTTGATTTGACTTAGAAGAACCTAGGATAATATAGATAGCTTGTAGAGATTCATTTATTACAACTTGAACATCTTGTAACCTGTGTTGCTTTAAATAGGACTCTGTGGCTTCAGTTGGACCCCTATACCTATCAGCTGTTCAGGTTATCAGGCGAGTACATTCTCTGATTATTTTCTATCCTGTTTAGAATTATTTTCCTGCTTTAAATTACTTTACTTGATATTGTCACGTTGGTCACACGGATTAGTACTATATGGATCCCTTCTTGAGATGTTATCCCCTCAGGGAGCATCGGATACTACATGTTCTGTACGTTTCACTTACATGGTGTATCACTATGCTTTATTGTTCATTGATCACTTGTGACATGTACTCTCATGATCACAGAGTCTCCTTGAATCTCCCATTTATGGGCATTCCTAGAATCACCCATTTATGGGCCTACCATGTATCACCCCTTGTGGGCCATTGCATGGAATCATAACATAACCTGGCTGGATCCTTGTGTATTGATTGGGGGTATGGGGGAGTAGAAGTAGACATGTGAATAATATCCAAGTAGTGTAGCATCAGAATCTTTTCCGTAGTATAGTATCAGAATCTCCTATGCCATTCACATGTTTATATTATACTCTGACTCACTAGCCACTGTTAGCTCTCTACTTATAGTAGATATTTCTATTATAGTTCTCTCTCTGTTTACATTCTGTACTTTCTTTCAGTTTCCTGTATCTTACTTTACTGCATGATTATATTTTCTAACCTGCTATGATCTGTTGAGATGTATTGTGCTCGCTCCTGTCCTGACTGGACCTGTTAAGAATTTTACAAATAGCCTGGAGGTTGCCTGCTAGCCTAGAGGAGACACAGTAGAGGTTGTATAGATAGTTATTTCAGTTGTCTTGAGTTGTATTTATTTTATAGATTACTGTATTGAGCTTTGAGATATTTTCTGGGTTTGTGTATCTTAGACACTTAGACTTCTATCTGCTGTATCTCTTTTGGATTTCATGTTTTACCTATCTTTTATCTTGCTCTACCTTAGTTGTGATTGAGACTGTATCTGCTATGTCACCTCCATTCGGAGAGTATATACTGTACAGGTACCTTTATATTGTTAGATGTTTGACCTAGGACAGCATTCTACCATCGACACTGCGGTGTAGGCTGGACGTACCCACGTCTCGTGCCCTTACTTTAGGGTGCGGGTCGTGACTCTCCTCCTCACTCTTACCCTATGACATTTGAGGGTATTCATCAGCACTTATCAGATCTACAGTCCTTTTATGTTGAGACTTCTAGGGAACACGAGTTTCGTGATGTGACTCGGTTCCAGGCGATTGCCAACTCCTTCGCTGATCTGAGGTTTGCGCAAACGGGTCATTCTGCTAGCTCTCTACCTCGAGACCCTTCTGTTTCTGGCTACCGCATTGACGATGAGGCGGTCCACTCTCTGTTCCAGCCAGGGAACGCTTATGATTGGTATCGTACCACTGCTGCCACCCCTCACACTTCTGGTACTGGTACTTCTGTAGCTGGTCCTTCTGGACATGTTAGAGCTACAGCTAATGACGTTGATGATGAGGATGATGATAATTTTTGAGATGTTAGATATTGAGACTGTTACTTTTGTCTTATGTTTACTTGGAAATGCTCCGACATTCCAAGATTTTATCAGTACTTATTAGTTTATTATCAGCACTTTTTCTATTATGTGACTATTCATAGACATGGTTTTTGATTATGCCTCAGTTTTGGCATCTTAGTTTATTATTCAGCACTTTATTTGTCTCAGTTTTATTCTTGTACTATCTATCTCTTCATATTAAAAACTGCCTGTGACAAATACATGCCTATGTTGTTCTATAGTCTATCTGTTTCTCTTACTATCTTTACTGTTTATACCATGCCTGTAATGATTATTTTTTTTATTGTGTTTCTTCACTGTTTGTTACTTATGCATTGATTGCGGGGGAGCTTTCTCTCTTGCAATTATTTTGCTAAGTGACAACGGGGGAGAAATAAGATCTAACATTTTTCGTGAATACAGGTTATGAACAATTTTCTTTTGATTATTTTTTTGACTTGATCCATGCTTAGATGTTATATCGGCAAGGTTTGCCAATTATCAAAATGGGGGAGATTGTTGGCCCATTGGTCATGGTCAAACCTGATTTTAATACTTGATCAAACTCTGTCTCGATATAAATGCAAGTCAACTCAGATGTCTACCTACGACGTTTTGGACACTGCTCAACAATGGATATTTACTATGTTCAAGACCGAAGCTGTTCTGAAGCCGTTTGCCACTCCAAATGTACTTCCTGTTAAGCAATGTAATTTTTCATTTTATTGAGTCTAGGAAAACATTGTACACCGAGTCGTACTGGCAAATAGGCTATCCGAAAATATTTTTCAAAACCATCCTATTCTTTTACAAATGACCAACGTTTTTGAAAAACATTCTTTTTACAAAAAGATTCTGAAGGATTTTTCAAAAAGCGAAAAATTATTTTTCTCTCAAAAATGAACTGGCAGAACCCCAGCAGAACTCGGCCCGAGTTCGGCTAGAGTTCGGCCATTTGGAACGTTAGTGAACGTTGGATTTTGAACTTGGTCATCCTTCAGTTAAGGTTTGTTACAAAAAGTTCTGTCCGAATTCTGCCCGAATTCTGTCAGATTTCTGTCTTTGAAAAAACTATAAATAGAGAAGTATTTCGATCACTTCAAATCACCAATTCACTTTCAATCTCTTCTCTTCCTGATCTTACATTCTTCCAAAGAGTTCTAAAAAAAGCTTTTATTTTCAAATCCCAAGCCAGTTACAATCCTTTAGTCGATTTGCCAGTGCGGTACGGTCTAGAAGTTTCAAAGCGATTATAATCAGAGGCTTGATAGAAGATTCAACCCTTCACAATTGAAGTTGGTCGAGTTCTTCGTATCAAAGCTCGCGTCTGTAGAAGTTGCAAGGACTTCGTATGAAAACTTGCAGGATTTTTCAATAGTGGATTCAACTGGAAGCTAGAGTTCTTCCGACTGGACTAGTCCTCACAAGAGGGAAACCAGTATAAATCTTGGTGTTTGCGTTTGCCTTCTGATCACTTTTAATTTTTGTTATTTACTTTTGTGATTATTATTATATCTGTGATCTAACTGCTAACAAGTTTTTAATTAGCAATATTTCGCTGCCTACTCTTTTCGCCCCCCATCTAGAGTATTCTGCTTTACGATTTCGTTCCTACAGGGAGCCTAGTCACGTGATTAGAATTTCAAATTACCAATTTTTAGCCTAGGGCTATTTTGGTCATTTTGACAATTTTGTGAAATTGTAATTTTGATTAATTAAATATTGTGCTAATCCTTTAGTTAAGCCTTAACCTAGGAGTTTAACCTAACCTAGATTAGTCTTGAGGTTAGAATCATGGTTAGAACATTCCTACTAAGTGCCAAGGTTAGTAATATCTAGATATTATTCTAGTATGATATTTTCATTAGAATATTTGTGAAAAAGAAAGCCTAGAACCAATAGGAAGGCTTGAAATTGGGTGGACAAGCCCTAGCCACTAATCTATACCTAAACCAACCCTCTAAATTGATTTTCTATGCATATTAGTTAGTTTTGAATCCATAGGATCCACCCTCATGCATATACCCCATTTAGATTCAAATTTGAGGCCATTTGGAGCTCTCTTGAGGATTTTAGATATGTCTTGTGTCCTACTTGATAGATCCTAAATTAGGACACCCCATATGTATGTATGTATGTATGATAATAGTTTAAATAGATATTTAAATTCAGTTTTAGAATGGTTAAAAAGTGGATTGATCTTAGTTATGATGGTTAGAATGAGTTTCATTTGGATACCTATGTTGGTATCCAAGTATCTTGGCCTACATGTGTTTTTTTTGTCCAAAACAACTCAAATTCGTCATAATATTCATCCACGTTTTTATTAACCAAAGCAACTTAGAAATGTCGTAACTTTTAGCTTAGAACTCTGATTTATCTCCTATTTTTTAAAAAGAACCGTATTGAAGTTAGCTTTCCAAATATATATTTTAATAAGCCAAAATAGTTCTAGAACTTTCTATAAAACTATTTGAGTGTCAGATGTTCGAAAGACAAACACGTTTCGGCATTTTCGCGATTCCGGGAGCTTCCGGACACGAAAATACGATCCGTTTGAAGTTTCGGAAAGCTAACACAAAGGGCTACGACATACTTTAATCTTAGAATTTAGTGACGGACCAATTGGTACAGTATTGGTTTAAAGTAGAAGAGTTACTATACGACATAGGCATTTTGTGTAACTTATGAGCCTATATGGATATTAAATGAATGTAGAGTATATAGTTCATGTTATGTCAGATGAATGAAATGATATATATATATATATATATATATATATATATATATATATATATCCTCTTTACATTAATGTATATATATGGTTGAATGCAAGCATGTAGGAATGCAATCAATGTAATGTATGTAAGCAATGCATAAATGCATGAAAGAAAGAATGATATACAATGTATGCATTAAAGTATATAATAAATGCTAGATATGAATGCAAGGTATACATGTAATGATAGATATGAATGCATAATGTATACATAATGTAATACAATATATAAGGATAGCATGTATGGTAATGTAGAATATATGATGCAAGTATGTATATGTCCACTGCTTTCCTTTTTTCTTACATTTTTCCTTCCATTTCTATTTTAGTCTCTTCCTTCCCTCTTTTAAATATGTATATATATATATATATATATATATATATATATATATATATATATATATATATATATGTATCTATATATACATGAATGTAATGCTATGTATCCATATATGTAATGTAGGTAATCTATGTATATATGCATAAATGTATGAATGAATGGATGCAATGCATGAATGTATCAATACAAGGTAGGCATGAATAATGTAGTATGTAAATATATACGTAAGTTTGATGCTTGTATATGTAATATATATGTAAATATATAGCTTCCCTATATATAATGTATATATATTACTAATTATAGGCAATAGCCCTATGTGTGGTATATATATGCCCATATGGTATATATATATATGCCTTGGTGTAGTTCACATTGTTTTTCTTTGCTTATGTCTAGCCTTGATTGCCTAGGCTAACTTGGTTAGGCCTAGTTACACTTTAGTTGACTAGCCCTAGACCTAGAATGACTTGGTATTGAACCTAATAGGTTAAGTTTGACTAGAGTTGACCAAAAGTCAACCTTGAGTCAATATGTGACCAATTGACCTGGTTGACTAAGTTTGACTAGTTGATTAAGTTTGACTTAGTTGACCAAACCTAAAGTTGACCAATAGTTGACCATTGACCCTTGCTAGCCTAAGTTTGACCAATTGACCAAGATAGCCTTATTGTTGACCTAGTTTGACTAGATGTTGACTTGGTTTGACCCAAAGTTGACCAAGTTTGACTTTGATCTAGATTGACCTAAAAATTATATAGATTATATCATAAACTTCATTTACCTTATTTTAAACACATTATAACCTATATTGCTCTATTTAAGACAATGTGACTCCGGTACAAACATCTGATATTATATTACTCTCTTCAGAGTGTCAGACGAGTACATTCTCTGATAGTTCTTTCATTTACTTGTCAATTATTGTACTTCAGTTCTAGTTAGTTCTATTTGATTCTTGTTACAAACACGTATTATTATTATTGAATTCATGTATACGACACACATACTTTACTCGTTTTGTCTCTATTATTCGAATCACCATTCGAACTATTCGAACCACTTATTAGCATCTTCATGTGCTGTTTGGACTTGTATTCGTTTTATGTGTTAGATTATGGATTTATTTGTATTAGAATGGGCGGGGAAATACTGATTAGACATGTGAACATTCCTACTATTCGAACCACCCCTCTGTGAATGATATTCGAACGATAGCCATCCCACACTTGGCCAGGTGTACGGTGTGCCGTATTACCCTTAGCCGTTTACATGTTTATCTCAGTATTTTAAAACACACTTGGAGGATTGATTCGAATCATCATTAGAACATCATGTGAACTATTATTCGTACCACCTTATTCGAATCACCTTATATGAACAATGATTAGAATCATATTCGACTCATACTGTACTGGAATCACATTCGACTCATCTTGTATTAGACTAAGGGATTACACTCGACTTATATTGTACTGTCTGGACTTATCATGTTACTCTAGTTCAGCTAGCTTGTTTTACAGTCTTTTTTGCCATATTTCTTCTCTTGTTTTGCTACATCACTTTTCTTGTACCTTAACTGTTTCTCTATATCATTACCTGTATAAAACTGCCATGTTCATCAATATAATTGTCTATTACTGCTTTATAGTTCTTTGTCATTTACTTGGGATTCTTGATGAGTTGTGCTCGTTCCAATCCTGACTGGACCTGTTAAAAATATTACAGATGATTGCCCTGAGGACATTTGCCCTACTTGCCTTGGAGCAGGAGATGGCTTAGCTACCTTTGGCCCCGACACTCAGGAGTGATCGAGAGACTAGCTAGTAGACTTGGTTTAGTTTTTATGTTTTAGAACTTGAATTGTAATAACTTGAGATACGAGTTTGTATTTGAGTTTGTTTGAGATATTATTATTTAGTAGTTTATAATTGTTGTTGTTTAGTCTTTAGTTATAAACTTCTGTGTTATCTTATCGTGCTTAGACTGTGATTGAGATTTCATTATATCTATACTTGTCCTCCGTTCGGAGTTGAGATTGACAAGTATATTATATAATTGTATGAGTTGTTGATTAGATAGTAACCTAGGACAGCGTTCTACCGCCGACACTGCGGTATAGGCTGGACGTACCCACTTTTTGTGCCCCTACACTGGGTGCGGGTCGTGATACTACATTGTTGTTAAAATTTGTTCCAAGGGCAATTAGCTTCAAGACTTGAGAATGATGTTTGAACTGATACGTGTTCACCAGCTCAAGATGAACCAAACGAAGTCCTTCCTGGGAGTATCCAGTAAAAAATTTCTTGGGTTTGCTATAACTTCAAAAGGGATACATCTTGATCATAACAAAGTTAAGGCTATCCTTGAAATGCGTCCTCAAAAGAACCTCAAGAAATTACGAGGTATGCAAGGCAAACTGACATGTATCAGAAGGTTTATATCTAATCTTTCTGGATGCTGTAAACCATTCATCGTCTCATGAAGAAAGGAGTCTCTTATGTCTGGTGTGAAAAGTACAAGTAGACATTCATGATATCAAGAAGTACCTCACAAATCCTCTAGTGTTGGTGGCTCCAGTTGTGGAAAAGCCTTTCTTACTATATGTTCGTGCAATGTATCATTTTCTTCGCGTGTTACTAGCCCATAAGAGTAATAAAGTTCATGAACATGCCATTTATTACTCAGTCGTATGATGATCGGTGCAGAACATAGGTAAAACCTTATAGAAAAAGATGTCTTACTCTGGTTTTTTCTATCCAGAAGATATGTCACTATGTGACTGGACAAATTATCCACGTCATATCTCTAGTCAATCATCTTAGGGTTCTCATAACTAAGCCAAGTGTGCTTAGTTCTCGCCTAGCCACATTGGCAATGTTGTTCTCCCTATGACATGGTGTATGTCCCACAAAGCAATCAAAGGTCAAGCATTGGTTGATTTTCTAGCGGCTCATCCAATCCGTGAGACTTCTAAACATTATGATGATATTCCATAGGAGGTATTAGGGTCTAACACAACGACCAAAGAATCTATATGGCGGATGTTGATTGACTGTGCATCAAGAACATGCCCTAAAGGTAATATTGTAGCTGGAGTGGGGGTAGTATTGGTATTCCCTGATATTGTCATTCATCGTGTTTATTCTCTCATAGAGCCCTGTTCTAATAATGTTGCAAAGTACAATTCTCTACTTATTGGACTCCAATTGGCCAAATAGCTGGGGTAGACTATCTAGAAGCCTACGGTGATTCTAAGCTTATCGTTAGTCAGGTTCGTGGAGAATACAAAGTCCATTAAGCAGACCTCATTCCTTACCATCAGGCAACACTTGAGATGTCTATGACATTCTCTGGATTCTTTATTGAGTATGTACCTCCACTATAGAATACTGTACGCCCACTTCCCGATTTTATTTTTATTTATTTATTTATTTGATTATAATTAATTTTATGATCATTAGGAGTCATGCCGAAGCTTGTAGGTAATCTATGACGATATTAAGGTCATATGACCTCTAGATAGCTTATATATGTATTATTTAACTATTTTATATTTTTATATAATTTTTGGATATTTTTAGGTATTTAATATTTAAGAATTTATTATTTTTAAGGACTTTCAGGATTTACTGTAAGGTCATTCGAGGATACTACAGGACCAAATATTTTTATTTGGGCTCTAGATGACTAGAAATATTTTTTAGAACATTCTAGAATATTCCAGAATTTTTTTTAGATTTTTCTAGAATTTTTGGGAATTTTTAGATAATTAAAACTCATAGAATTTATTTTCTATAGAATTTTAAGATTTACTGTGGAGTCACACGATGATACTTTGAGACAAAATATTTTATTTAGGTTTTAGACATTTAGAAATATTTTCTATAATTTTTTAGAATTTTTCTGGATTTTGGGGAATTTATTTGGAGTTAAAATAATTTTTAAATAATTTTTGTAATTAATATAATTACACACTCACCCATACAGGGCGGGCCTACTTGTCGGTGCCCAGCTACAATAACCGCCCTCTCTTCTATATATATGATTACAGAATTCCAAAAACCCTATTTCTTTTGGCCGATTTTTGAGGAGATTGATCATTCGAGACTTCTGACTTCACGGAGCGATTGTGGATAGCCCCGACCTTGTTTTCCTGTGCCATTTTTTGTTGTTGAAATTTTCTTGAGGTCATTTTTATAATAATTATTTTATTTTCTGAGATTTTGCTTCTGAATTTCTGAAGAATTATTTGAGTGTTGGTTGTCCAAAAATCAATACGTCGTACGGTTTTCGAGATCCCGGAGATCCCGAACTCTGATTTATGATCCGTTTGAAGTTTTAGAAATATGACACGATGATCTACAACATATAAGTTTTCCAGAAATTCATAATTTCATTTAATATTTCAATTATTACGTTGAAAGATTTGATCGGTAAATTACCGATTTAGTCACGGTTAGCCATAACGGCGATAACTTTTGACCAAATCGTGATTTTGTGCCACGGTTGATTCTAGTGAACTTTTGGAGCAGATATCTACCAAGATGCACTTTCAAATCATCAAGTTCATATCAATTGACTATTTAGTCAACGATACGTCTCGATTTGCGTGTCATGGTTTTCAAAATTGGAAACATGACTTTCTATGACCAAAATTCCTTATTTAAATTATATTTCAGATTATTATTAGGTTAAATTAGATTTTAAGTAATTTATTTTAGAATTAAATAATGTTATTATTATTTTGGATTTTAATGATGGTTTCTATATTTTTAAGTATTTACCTAGAATATGTTTTCGAGTACCATGATTATTTTCTAAAAAGAAGTTATAAATCTTATTTTGGCTACTATGATATAGTTTCCAAATATGATGAGTATTTTTATAATAGTTTTCTAAATTATATTATGACTAAGAATATATTAGCACTTTTCCATCTATATAGTTTTCGAATATAGTAAATATTTTCCAAAATGGTTATATATATATTTATTTATTCTCTTCAAATAACGAATCTTGACCGTGATTAGTAATACGTTCCTATTTTTGTGTGATTCTGACTACTTCATATCGACCCTAGGCAAATTGGACTGTCCCAGACCCAATGACACGGTCCGTTCCATCATTTGAGGCTATCTTACATACTTATGACATCTGTGACTATTCTATGCCAATATGATCAAGTCACATCAATTGCAACTTAATTGAAGCAAGTACACTATTGCTTTATGTGCTTCTTACATTATAATGCTATCTTTTACTGTATTTTATTGAGTATCCAGATTATGACATGATTGTGACACGATAGGCTTGATTGTATCATTGCTCGTTTATTGACTGTTTAGTGAGTCGGAAGGGATAATACTCGGTAGGTATGTGAAAAAATCCAACTACTGTTACTGAATGATAGGTAAGTCATACACCTCATGTATGGGTTAGCCGTACCAATACTGAATGATAACCATCGTATGATGTGTTGTATTAGCCCAGCCGTTCACATGTCGAAAAGTGTTTCAAACACACTTTTATGTTTATTGTACATGTTCATTGCTATATGTCTTTTTTATTCATGTTTTTGCTAGTGGTTTCTTGTACATGTTTATTGTTTTCAGTTTCTCTACATATTTTTTTATTTTCTACTGCTTCTCTACTGCCTATCTTATTTTGAATTAAGATACATAATTGCAATATGGTTGTACTTTGCTCATTTCCTGACTGGATCGTTGTAGGTGACTTAGCGTGCTTCCTACTTTTATGCTATGGACTATACGGGGAGATGGACACCTTGGAGGCTGACTTTAGAGTCTAGATAGATCAGACACTTCTTGTATTTATTTACTTTAGTAGATTTTTATATTATTGGATTTGTAAATAAAATAATTATTGTGAATGAGCAATTAGATTTGTTTTATTGTATTTAAGATTGGCATTGAGACCTAGACAGCGTACTATCGCCGATATTGCAGCATAAGATGGACTTGGCTACAAACTTGTATCTGAAAAGTGGGTACGGGCCGTGACAAATTTTTTTGGTGGTCCATATAGGCCTATTTTTCAAAATTGTGCGAAAGGTAGTTAAGGTTGTGATTAGAAAGTGCTCATTCACAATTAGGATTGATTTTAGGGGTCCATACAGGCCTATTTTTTTGGTGGTCCATACAGGCCTATTTTTTTGGTGGTCCATACATACCTATATTGGTCATACTATTATGAGCCTGTGATTAGAAAGTACTCATTCACAATTAGGATTGATTTTAGGGGAATGACTAGGACTAGGAAACCCGTTATTCCATTTAACTGTTGGGTAGTTAAGGTTGCTAAGCTAGGCCATATGAGTTAAACAAGGATTAATTGAATTCTAAACCCTATTAGATGACTTTTATAGAAGGATACACAATTGTGTCTCAATAGGAAGGTAGGATCAAAGGTGGGTAGACTATTCGCTTGGTAAATTAGGCCTCCATAGAATTCAAGCTTTATTTGTTCACCTTTATTTTCTGCCTTCTCTAGACATCGTCATATCATACGGTCCGTATTACTTAGTTATTTTTCAATGGCCATGAATAATTATTTTTCTAAGAGCCGATACTATATTTCCATCTATTGAGGTTTGAGCCTAACCTGATTCAATTATCCGTATATAAATTCCAAGCCATCTTCGTTCATTTTGCGATCATTTTATTTTCAAATTGATACTTTTACTTCAAGGATAGATACTTACACTTTTTCTACCATGATTGACTTGTTTGAAATTCTTGAAACTCCTTTGAGATTCTTATGGATATAGTTGAAATAATTTTCGATGATTTACAATGGCAAGGTAGATGGGTACTATCCCCTTTTATTTGAATTATGGAGACTGCAGCTTTACTGCAGCCAGCAGCGCACTGGCAAGGAATGACCCCTAAGTTGAAATAATTTTAAGTAAGCGTAGGTTGTCAACTAATATTAAAACTATATCCTAGTTGCATTATTTGATCCTTTGAGAGTTTTTTTACAAAAAAACAACTTAAACATTCATCAAAGATATGTTGCGGAAGTGAATATCGATGTAAAGACTGGAGGTTTTCGTCCATTGACTATGTTGTCTATGGAATTGTCTCGGATGATCCGAAGGAAGCTATTTCTGTTAAGAGATGTTCTATTTGATTCTATTATGATACAACGACCAAGATCCTATATCGACGGTGATACGATGGGCTCCTACTGTGATGTTTATCAGATAAAGAGATCAAGCAAGCACTCCATGAAACTCATGATCGTACTTGTGATTCTCACCAATCAGGTCATAAGATACATGATCAACTAAGGCGTATGGGTTATGTCACGACCCGCACCCACTGTGAGGGTATGAAAGCGTAACAACGCCCAGCCTACGCCGCAGTGTCGGCGGTAGAACGCTGTTCTAGGTCATGAACTATAACTAACATAATATGAATGCTCTCCATAAGGAGGCCAACACAGAGGTACAACTCAATCACAATCTACAGATAGAATATGACACGATCAAATAGATAAGAGAATCCTTAACCAAGGTACAACAGAAACGAAATACAAGTCTCAATATCTCTACAAAATACAAACTCTGAATCACGAACAACAACTAAACATGAAAAGGAAAACAGTCTAAACTATCTATACTAAGCAAGGTATCGTCCTCAACAGCTGCCTGAACCTCCCCTGGGGTCCAGGTCGCGAGTGTCAACTAGGCAAACTCCAAGTAAGGGTGCAGGGTGCCTCATCATCCTCTGTAAATTTTTTAACAGGTCCAGTCAGGACGGGAGCGAGCACAAAACATCTCACGCAGTTCATATCATGTTAGGAAATATAAAGCATGCAATAGAGTAAGGTACATGAAACGTTGAAAGAAAGAAGTATCTGAAAAACAGTAGAGATTTGATAACAGGAAATATCTAAATATGATAAATAAGAACTGTAAGTCTACTGTGATTTAGAGTACAATATGGTTATGTAAACGGTCTAGGAAAATGCAATGGTAACTCCATTGTACGTGGGTGTACAATAGACATATACAATACTTATACAATATTGTACAATAGGATTTGAGTACATAACCAATTCTACTCCCCATCCCCAAATCAATACTCAAGGATCTACTCCGGTTACGTTATCTTGCACAATAGTGTACAATGTTATACAATGGATGTACAATATTATACAATAGATGTACAATGTTATACAATAGATGTACAATATTATACAATAGATGTACAATGTTATACAATAGTTGTACAATGGTCTATCCCTAGGACTCAGGTAATACTGAGAGTACAATATGCACAATGAGTATACAAGGATATGGGTATTCAATAAATACAATATGTAAGTGAAACGCACATCACAATATGTATTTATTGAATACAAGGAGATAACATCTCAGAAGAAGATCCGTATAGTACCAATCCGTGAAAATAATCGTGTCAGCATCAAGTACAGTAATCTAGAGCAAAAATATAAATCCAGACAAGTATGAAACGGTCAGAGAATGTACTCGCCTCGTATCTGAATGTCTGAAGTAAATGTACTGTCCGAGATGAGATACCTGACTCCTAGTTAGAGCAACACAAGTCAAGATATACACAGGGAATGATAAATATAATCTACAATGCATCTGCATGCTGTCTAGGTCAAACTAGACTAAAGTCAACACTTGGTCAACTCCAGTCAACTAGACTAGTCAAACTAGGTCAATTAGGTCAAGTCCTAGCCCAACAAGTCTAATAAGTCTCACTAGGCCTAACCAAGCCTAGTCTAGCAATCACACACCAATCACAAGGCTATACAAGCCAAACACAAGCACATATCAAGGCACATCCTATTCATGCATATTCAACATTATATATATATAAAAAGAGGAAGGAACTAACATGTAAGCTATGTGTGTGTGTGAACATGGATGTGTACATAAAAAGAGAAATCAATACTAGGCCATATATCTTATACCCACATATATACATGTCTATACACACATATTTGTATATAACTATAGGGAATCTCTATTTATCATATTAACACATTAGCCATATATAATATATACATATATATATATTGAGAGAGAGATAGAGAAGAGCATGTGTATGTGTGAGTGTGTATCATGGAAATTGGGTGTGTGTTAAATCGTGAGAGTGAGATATATATATACTAGTGCATGTGTGTGTGTCATGAGAGAGTGTGAGATATAGAGTGAGGCATAAGAGTGTATAGGCATGTGTGTGTGAGAGTACTAACATGTGTGTGTTCAAGGGCATTTGATTGTGTGGGTGTGTGAGTGATCTCAAGTATTTGTGTTATGGGAAATCTCAGTTTTGTATCATTGAATGAATTCTCAGATTTCTCATAGAACATGTATTACAAAAGATACTCAGATTCAGTCCTACTATTCTCAGGTATAGCATATCAACCAATCTTAGATTTTGAAATATATTGAACCATCTCAGGTTCTCAACAAATTCTCAGGTTCATGTACAATCAGGTTTCAGTTTTATTCCCCCTTTTTTCAATACAAACTCAGTTAACATTTTAATTATTTAAATGAACCTATCATTAATCTCATAGGTTAATACATAATTCAGTTAGCCAAAACACCCAAAAAAACTCAGTTTTCTTTTAACATGAAAAATCTCAGTTTCAGTCATATAATCAAAATCTCAAGTTAGTCTACATATTAACATACAAGGCAAGGAAAGAAAATCAATCCAGGTTATTACAACAATGCAAACTGGAATGTAGTTATCCAATACTTCCAACCTCCATTCTCAGGTTAAACAATTGAAGGGAAGGAAAGGAAATCGATGCACAGTAAAACAGCAAGGAGAAAAGGGATCAAAGCAATCAAAACTGAAACCCAAATTAATTTCAGAACTGCATAACAATTTCCAGTTTTTCCCAATCCTCATTTCGAAATCAACAAGACACCAATCAACACAAAAATTGAGCCACAGTTAGATAACATATAGGGGTGTAGTATTAGGGACTTAAACCAACCATTAACCTCAGTTAAATAGATCAAATTAACTGTCAAAGTTAGAATTGTAAAACTAGAAAATACAGGAAGAAGCATGTATCAGGAATTTAGGAAATTTGGAAAATATAATTCGAAAACAATTAAAATGCAAAATTAAAGGTTGGTAACTAAAATATACTATGTGAGTGTGTCCCAGGGTCCACACGTATCCACCCTTATGACACAATCGTGTCCAAATAGAAAACAAACACCTACAGTGCACACAGGCACTGTGCAGTGTGCGCAGGCTCGTGTGGGCGTGCACACGTGTCTAGCACGCGACACAGGCCACGTGGAGACATGTGGCCACGTACACGTGTTCGCCATGGGTTAGGGTAGGTGTCCAACCGCCTGAAAGGAGCCCACATTGTGTCGTGTCCAAACTACAAGCCCGTGTCAGTGCGTGTTTTTCAACAGTACGACGTGCAGTGTGAAATCGGTGCGGGTAGGATTTCTCCCAATCCGCTCGATAAGATGAGCTAAAAATTGGTCTGTGTCATGTCAGTCACGTGTCTTAAGTGTCACCAAAATTTCATCCTAAATAGTGTCGTGTCGTGTCCGTTAGGACACCCGAGTGGCAGGGGAACACTGTAGCTCGCGCACGAGCGTGTGCACGCGCGTGTCCAAGCGATGAATCCGACACGAAACGACACGAACACTACCACATGAGAACAGGATACAATGAGCAAGATTAAAACTAATATTCCTATTCAAAAATAAATCGAAAATAACACCAACAGCCCCTTTGTGGCATTTCGACAAACAGTCATGCACAGGGACTGATACGTGTCCAGAACGGACACAAAACCTAGGGTACCCGACACAAAACCTATACTGGTACTTAGGGGACTCCTAGGGCTTCCTAATGATGAAGACAAATCGAAAATCCATGGAGAAATGAGAAGGTTACCTATTGATGAACAATGGGTGAAAAATTCGCAAATAGAATGATTCCTCAAGCCACCAAAATCCCACAAATTGTTTCCTTCCTGTAAAAAATCAATACCAACAGCAAGAACAATGAATTTAGGTCCTAATGGAATTGGTTTGGGGGAAAAAGGATTTAAAAAGGATTTATAATGAATTTCTAAAGATTTGAAAATACCTTTCTTCTCAACTTGTTCTTTCCTAAAGAGGCTAGCCCTAAACTAAGAGAGTACTTATAGAGGTGTGGTTCCCAAAGCTTTAGGTGGCTGGCCAAGTCAAGTAGGGTTAGGGTTTGCTAATTTTTGGGCTTTGGGCCAAGTTACATAGGCTATGGCTAAGTTGTTTTATTAATAGGTTCAAACCATAAGTCATGACTTATGACTTATCTAATTCTATGACTAACTAGAGTCTATTGACTAAACCAAGGATTAGGCTAGGTTAGACTAGAGTCATATAACCTAACCAAGTCCATACTAACTAGGGTTAGCTCTTAGGTTGGTCTACAAGAGTCAAACTAGTCAAAGTCAACCTAGTCAACCCTTATTCAAACAATTCCAAAATAATTTCTAAAAATTCTCATAAATTCAAATAAATTCTAATAAATTTAAATTACCCCAAAAATGTCAAAAAATATCCTAATCACATGGCTAGGCTCTAGGGTAGGCAGTCTCTACTGTTCACTAGCACAACACCAAAATCACAAGTCATGAATTTAAATAGTTTAAAAATAATTAAAAATCACTAAAAATTGTAATATGAAATAAATATCATTAAATAATAATTATAGTTACAAAATTTCAGAATTACCCTCTTCTGGAAAACTGGGTGTTACAATCCTACCTATCTTATAAAAATTTCGTCCTCGAAATTAAGATGATCGTACCCCTTCTAGGTCAAACATAGTCAAGGGTCAATTACTAGACAATTTTCTCAACACCCTAGTACTTGGTCATCAGCTAGTCAACTTCTTAGGATTTACCTATGCTAGCTACCTAGTATTGGCAACTAGGGATTTAGCAAAAAAAGAAACTCTATAATAGGCTAGCTCTTAACCTTCCAAATCCTATCAAGTCACCCATAACTAATTACCCACAAGCTAAGCACACCAATCCCAAATACCACATATATATATATGCTCAACAACAACAACCCATCACATATATCCTAAGTATATCATCTATATATATAGACCTCTTAGTCTTAGGTGAAACTACAACTATGCTCAAGGGCAGGCTCTGGTCACTGGGTGCCTTACTGGAAGGGTAAAGGAAAACTATAATAAATCACCAAGGTTGTATGGCATACGACGTCCTATACGTAACTGGTTGGTATCATAATAACAGGGAATTATCTGCAATGGGTTACTATTCTAGCACCAATGCTAACTATCACTTCTAGGGTACAGACACTCTACAAGTCACCATATCTATATACTATGAAGGAACTACCTATGAACAAGCTCTACAAACTAAATATCCCTACTCCTAAGTCATTTATAACAATAAAAAGGGTATGATGTTTAAAACCTTCTCAAGATACAATCTGCTAATCATATGCGTCTGCCCAAAATCATGTTGTCTAGAGTCTCCATCATGCAAGTGAGCAAGGCTACGATAATCACAGAGTCCTTGACTAAGGTACGTACCTCTAGGTTCATGGTATTTAAAATTTTCGTATTGCCGCATGCGACGGCAAAAACCTTAAATTCCCATACTCAAGAAATACATCCAAAATCTAACTACATGTCCTCGCTATGCCAACTAACACGACTATCGAAGATTCTAGATCCCATGATTTAGGTGACCTAGCCCATATGATTTATCTCAGAAGAAAATCAACATAACACCAAAAACAACAGGACAAAATTGATAAATCAACAAGGAACAGGAAGAATCGAATTTCAAGACAGCTATAAGAGGCAATTGCAAAAATGAAATCAAAAGAACGGAACCTGCAACTAGATCTCCAATGGCATGTACATCCTTAATTGTCCTGACGATAGCTCGTCCTGCTAGTTTTCCCTGGTCTGCTGCTGATGCTGCATGAATCACCGCTGCCGAGAGGAATCAGAAATGACGGGAGAAAATCTCTGTACAGATAGAGGTGCACCTCCAATGTAGCAGAAACGCCAACCTGAGTCGGCACAACAAGAAGCTGCGGTCTCGAGGCCCTGATGAACAGGACGAGAGGTGGCCAGCCTCTCGATAGTATCCCCCGAACCGAAACGATAAGATCGTGTCTTCATAACCATCATGAAGACAGATCAAAATAAGAAGCAATTTCTGAGAATGAAACAAAAATTAAATGAGGACAGTTTATATTCAAGGGAAGTCAATGAGCAGCAAATTTAGATAAGAGGAATCTGATTAAGAGTTTTTCCTAATGTGATTGAGTACCTCCAAAAATAATCCTAATCCTGCTGCAGGCTGTAGTGATACTCTAGTTCGAATACCACTACGTAAACTCGACCTGCATGGGCCACCACTAAAAACGTGTCACGACCCGCACCCACTGTGAGGGTACGAGAGCGTAACAACGCCCAGCCTTCGCCGCAGTGTCGGCGGTAGAACGCTATTCTAGGTCATGAACTGTAACTAACATAATATGAATGCTCTCCATAAGGAGGCCAACACAGAGGTACAACTAAATCACAATCTAGAGATAGAATATGACACGATAAAATAGATAAGAGAATCCTCAACCGAGGTACAACAGAAACAAAATACAAGTCTCAACATCTCTACAAAATACAAACTCTGAATCACGAACAACAACTAAACATGAAAAGGAAAACAGTCTAAACTATCTATACTAAGCAAGGTATCGTCCTCAGCAGCTGTCTGAACCTCCCCTGGGGTCCAGGTCGTGAGTGTCAACTAGGCAAACTCCAAGTAAGGGTGCAGGGTGCCTCATCATCCTCTGTAAATTTTCAACAGGTCCACTCAGGACGGGAGCGAGCACAAAACATCTCACGCAGTTCATATCATGTTAGAAAATACAAAGCATGCAATAGAGTAAGGTACATGAAACGCTGAAAGAAAGAAGTATATAAAAAATAGTAGAGATTTGATAACAGAAAATATCTAAATATGATAAATAAGAACTGTAAGTCTACTGTGATTTAGAGTACAATATGGTTATGTAAACGGTCTAGGAAAATGCAATGGTAACTCCATTGTACGTGGGTGTACAATAGACATACAATAGTTATACAATGTTGTACAATAGGATTTGAGTACATAACCAATTCTACTCCCCCTCCCCAAATCAATACTCAAGGATCTACTCCGGTTACGTTATCTTGTACAATAGTGTACAATATTATATAATAGATGTACAATATTATACAATAGATGTATAATGTTATACAATGGATGTACAATATTATACAATAGATGTACAATGTTATACAATAGTTGTACAATGGTCTATACCTGGGACTCAGGTGATACTGAGAGTACAATATGCACAATGAGTATATAAGGATATGGGTATTCAACAAATACAATATGTAAGTGAAACGTACATCATAATATGTATTTATTGAATACAAGGAGATAACATCTCAGAAGAAGATTCGTATAGTACCAATCCGTGATAATGATCGTGTCAGCATCAAGTACAGTAATCTAGAGCAAGAATATAAATCCAGACAAGTATGAAACGGTCAGAGAATGTACTCGCCTCGTATCTGAATGTCTGAAGTAAATGTACTGTCCGAGATGAGGTACCTGACTCCTAGTTAGAGCAACACAAGTCAAGATGTACACAGGGAATGATAAATATAATCTACAATGCATCTGCATGCTGTCTAGGTCAAACTAGACTAAAGTCAACACTTGGTCAACTCCAGTCAACTAGACTAGTCAAACTAGGTCAACTAGGTCAAGTCCTAGCCCAACAAGTCTAATAAGTCTCACTAGGCCTAACCAAGCCTAGTCTAGCAATCATACACCAATCACAAGGCTATACAAGCCAAACACAAGCACATATCAAGGCACATCCTATTCATGCATATTCAACATTATATATATATAAAAAGAGGAAGGAACTAACATGTAAGCTATGTGTGTGTGTGAACATGGATGTATACATGAAAAGAGAAATCAACACTAGGCCATATATCTTATACCCACATATATACATGTCTATACACACATATATGTATATAACTATAGGGAATCTCTATTTATCATATTAACACATTAGCCATATATAATATATACATATATATATATTGAGAGAGAGATAGAGAAGAGCATGTGTATGTGTGAGTGTGTATCATGGAAATTGGGTGTGTGTTAAATCGTGAGAGTGAGATATATATATACTAGTGTATGTGTGTGTGTCATGAGAGAGTGTGAGATATAGAGTGAGGCATGAGAGTGTATAGGCATGTGTGTGTGAGAGTACTAACATGTGTGTGTTCAAGGGCATTTGATTGTGTGGGTGTGTGAGTGATCTCAGGTATTTGTGTTATGGGAAATCTTAGTTTTGTATCATTGAATGAATTCTCAGATTTCTCATAGAACATGTATTACAAAAGAAACTCAGATTTAGTCCTACTATTCTCAGGTATAGCATATCAACCAATCTCAGATTTTGAAATATATTGAACCATCTCAGGTTCTCAACAAATTCTCAGGTTCATGTACAATCAGGTTTCAGTTTTATTCCCCTTTTTTTTCAATACAAGCTCAGTTAACATTTCAATTTTTTAAATGAACCTATCATTAATCTCATAGGTTAATACATAATTCAGTTATCCAAAACACCCAAAAAAACTCAGTTTTTTTTTAACATGAAAAATCTCAGTTTGAGTCATATAATCAAAATCTCAAGTTAGTCTACATATTAACATACAAGGCAAGGAAAGAAAATCAATCCAGGTTATTACAACAATGCAAACTGGAATGTAGTTATCCAATACTTCCAACCTCCATTCTCAGGTTAAACAATTGAAGAAAAGGAAAGGAAATCGATGCACAGTAAAACAACAAGGAGAAAAGGGATCAAAGCAATCAAAACTGAAACCCAAATTAATTTCAGAACTGCATAACAGTTTCCAGTTTTTTCCAATCCTCATTTCGAAATCAACAAGACACCAATCAACACAAAAATTGAACCACAGTTAGATAACATATAGGGGTGTAGTATTAGGGACTTAAACCAACCATTAACCTCAGTTAAATAGATCAAATTAACTGCCAAAGTTCGAATTGTAAAATTGGAAAATACAGGAAGAAGCATGTATCAGGAATTTAGAAAATTTGGAAAATGTAATTCGAAAATAATTAAAATGCAAAATTAAAGGTTGGTAACTAATATATAATATGTGAGTGTGTCCCAGGGTCCACACGTGTCCACCCTTATGACACAATCGTGTCCAAACAGAAAACAAACACCTACAGTGCACACAGGCACTGTGCAGTGTGTACAGGCTCGTGTGGGCGTGCACACGTGTCTAGCACGCGACACAGGCCACGTGGAGACACGTGGCCACGTACACGTGTTCGCCATGGGTTAGGGTAGGTGTTCAACCGCCTGAAAGGAGCCCACATTGTGTCGTGTCCAAACTACAAGCCCGTGTCAGTACGTGTTTTTCAACAGTGCGACGTGCAGTGTGAAATCGGTGCGGGTGGGATTTCTCCTAATCCGCTCGATAAGATGAGCTAAAAATTGGTCTGTGTCATGTCAGTCACGTGTCCTAAGTGTCACCAAAATTACATCCTAAATAGTGTCATGTCGTGTCCGCTAGGACACCCGAGTGACAGGGGAACACTGTAGCTCGCGCGCGAGCGTGTGCACGCGCGTATCCAAGCGATGAATCCGACACGAAATGACACGAACACTACCACATGAGAACAGGATACAATGAGCAAGATTAAAAATAATAGTCCTATTCAAAAATAAATCGAAAATAACACCAACAGCCCCTTTGTGGCATTTCGACAAACAGTCATGCACAGGGACTGATACGTGTCCAGAACGGACACGAAACCTAGGGTACCCGACACAAAACCTATACTGGTACTTAGGGGACTCCTAGGGCTTCCTAATGATGAAGACAAATCGAAAATCTATGGAGAAATGAGAAGGTTACCTATTGATGAACAATGGGTGAAAAATCCCCAAATGGAATGATTCCTCAAGCCACCAAAATCCCACAAATTATTTCCTTCCTGTAAACAATCAATACCAACAGCAAGAACAATGAATTTAGGTCCTAATGGAATTGGTTTGGGGGAAAAAGGATTTAAAAAGGATTTATAATAAATTTCTAAAGATTTGAAAATAACTTTCTTCTCAACTTGTTCTTTCCTAAAGAGGCTAGCCCTAAACTAAGAGAGTACTTATAGGGGTGTGGTTTCCAAAGCTTTAGGTGGCTGGCCAAGTCAAGTAGGGTTAGGGTTTTCTAATTTTTGGGCTTTGGGCCAAGTTACATAGGCTATGGCTAAGTTGTTTTCTTAATAGGTTCAAACCATAAGTCATGACTTATGACTTATCTAATTCTATGACTAACTAGAGTCTATTGACTAAACCAAGGATTAGGCTAGTTTAGACTAGAGTCATATAACCTAACCAAGTCCATACTAACTAGGGTTAGCTCTTAGGTTTGTCTACAAGAGTCAAACTAGTCAAAGTCAACCTAGTCAACCCTTATTCAAACAATTCCAATATAATTTCTAAAAATTCTCATAAATTCAAATAAATTCTAATAAATTTAAATTACCCCAAAAATGTCAAAAAATATCCTAATCACATGGCTAGGCTCTAGGATAGGCAGTCTCTACTGTTCAATAGCACAACACCAAAATCATAAGTCATGAATTTAAATAGTTTAAAAATAATTAAAAATCACTAAAAATCATAATATGAAATAAATATCATTAAATAATAATTATAATTACAAAATTTCAAAATTACCCTCTTCTGGAAAACTGGGTGTTAAAGGTTATTATTGGTCCACTATGGTAGATGACGCCATATAATATTCCAAAAAGTACAGGTCATGCCAGATTCATGCCGACTTCATTCATTAACCTTTAGATTTTCTACACATGACAACAACATCGTGACTATTTGAAGCATGGGGTATGGATATTATAGGACCAATTATCCCACCTTCTTCGAAAGGACAATGGTTCATTCTGGTAATAACCGACTATTTCTCCAAATGGACGAAAGCTATACCACTCATCAATGTGAAGACATGCAATATGATCAGCTTCGTCAAATACCATGTCATTTAGCGGTTCGAACTGCATCGAAGAATTATCCATTACAATGGCCCTCAATTTGCAAGTCATACATTCTATCAGTTCTGTGATAAGAACCAGATCCAGAATATAGCTCCAACAATATACAATTCTGCGAACGATAGATTAGCTGAAGCATTCAACAAAACAACAATCAAGCTGCTTAAAAAGTTTATTTCATCTAAGAAACGTGACTAGAATGAAAAGCTTGGTGAATGTCTTTGGGCAAATGGTACCACTGTATGGACTTCAAATTCCTTGGTCCATGGGAGCGAAGCAGCCCTTTTTTCGGAGGTTCAGATCATATCTCTTCGAATTGCTCTATCCACGAATAAACAACCGAAGACAACGATCGTTTGCGGTTATAGGAGTTGGAAGCACTAGACAAAAAGCGTCTGATAGCTCAACAACATATTAAGCCCGTAGTTCTAAAGAAAGGGTCTTCCAAGTCGGTGACCTGGTCATAGAGGTGAGAAGACCTATGGTTATGACACACAAAAGCAAAGAAAAATTCTTAGAAAAATAGAAAGGTCCATTTGTAGTGGAGTTGGTGTACCTAATGATGCATACAGGCTCGCAAAGCATAATAGAGACTTGCTAATGATGTCGATTAATGACAAATTTTTAAAGAAATGTTATCAATGATGTTTTCTGAGTTGGTAATGTCTTATATAAATGTACAATGTAACATTTGTAAATTTTTCTCATAATTGTTGGTTTGTAATCTATTATCCGTATTCAAGGGATAATATCTTTTCCAAGACAAAAATCTCCAGCGGAGTTACCTTCAAAATTCGACAAGTTATCTTCATTTGAACTATTATCTGTACTCCAAAGTTTTGAGCATGCAATAGATAATGGGTCGTCAAAATTTTCTGGTAGATTCATCCTCAGATCCTATGAAATGTTCTCGTAGAGATCACCTGCTAAATTCTTCTTACAAAATGTATCATTAAAGCTCGATCAGTTGTTTTAAATAAGTATTATTTTTACTCTCCAGTTGGAATAGAAATAATCTATTCATAAAGGATTCTCACGTTCATATTACCTCTGAACCATGCCTTAATTCTCTTCTTCAGTAGAATTATTCAGTCTTTAGAACCCATTTGTACAGATTTCTCCTATCCTAATCCCCGTCTGGTTTAGAGATAATATATTCCTTAATCAGATCATCCTAGCTGAGTAAGTTGTTCACACTCATATTACCTCTGAATTATTGATTCCTCAACTGAATCAAAAAGAGGTTCACGTCCATATTACCTCTGAACTATCAATTCTTGGATCCCAGTTGCCTTAAGGATTTCCTATTTCTTTGCCTAGTTTGATTAAAATTATTAATACTCTAATTAAGCCTATTACATTTCGAAAGAAACATTTATGTTTATATGACCTCTGAATTATTACTTAGAATTTACTCTTTTCAGAGTCTTATAAATTTTCCATACACATGACACCTATGTTGACCAAACTGGATCACAGTCAACCAAATATTGACAAATTGACAATATGATACTTGTCATAATTCAATATGACACATCAAGATAGAACTCAGTGTAAGACGGATGTCGTCTCTCTCCTGTGTAGTGCCCCGCTCCCGTTGGGGGTGAAGCACTATGTAATAGGCTCGTACCAAGTCAGACATGGTCGGGAACATGGATGGCTAGTCTGACTCGGCGACGAGTTTGGTATACAAAAACCATGCCATCAATAAAATCAATTTGGATGAGTGATATGAGTACCGTTCCAACTAATGGATCGACTACTGTTGGAATAAGTCCTAGATGCGGTAGGCGGCGTCTTGGCGAAGGAACTCTAATGAGAGTGACGCAACCCGTCTGCCGTTGGTTTTATTGGTTTTTTTTGGCTTTCTGAACGAATTGTTGCGTGGATTTGACAGTGTACTTTCGCGCCGATTTCTGAATGCCTTTGGAAATTTCGAAGGAAGGATTGAAGGAAGGGTTTTAATTCGATTCTCGTGCCATTGCAGGAGTTCGTGTAACTGACGCTTGACCATCGCGAAGCATTCTCCTACTCTCGGTGCAATCTCCTTAGGTGGGTGGTTCTTCGGCCCCTTCTTTTCTACTCCTTCCTACCAACTAAATTCTTAAAGTTCAACGTTCAAATCGATGATGCTAACGGGATGTATGCTTGCCACTAAGATCAAGAACTCGGGATAATGTATCAACCTAGAGAAGTTAACTCTGAATCTATAAGTTCACCCTAGGTAGAGAAAAGATAAAGTTCTAAGAAAGAGATAGAATATATTTTCATGCCATGCAAAACACAACGAAGAAAACCTTGGTTGCGGTATATTATGCCTCGAAGAATTTGGTGCCTACGGGATGCTAAAACAGAACGTACGATTTCGAAGAAAAGGACCCTTGCACGAGTAGGAATGATTATGTGGTTTGATAATGGTTACGCTATGCAATTTACTTCATACATATTAAACTGTTCATACATTCGCATGGTCAAGGACGACTTGTGCACAAGGTGAGCTTTCCTCGAGACGGTACCCGGGGCCCTAGGACCGAATCGGCCTAGGAGGAAATTATGGAAATCGTGCTTCGGCGCGAGGCAATACGAGACCTCCAGTTAGGCTCGCTACCTGGACTGGAGGGTGCGTCGCAAGGCTACATAATCATCCTTCATGGTGTCGATATCGCCAATGACCGTATATAGGATAGATTGCTTGCTCACCTATTGTCTTGTACAGGTGGTAAGTATCGTGCATATTTTGTGCAGAAAAGGAGCACGGCCGTGGTAAGAATGTTTAAAATTTGACATATGTTATCGTTTAAAAATGTGCCTTCGATATGAACTGTAATTCATATAGTTCTAAATAGAAAGATCACTTCATATGCTACAATCCTTATTAAGCAGTGTCGATTTAGACGAGTGGGTTCATCCCATCCACTAGCAAGTGTGCTTACCCCCAACTCTCCAGGTAACGAGTGCGCTGCGGGAGCTCGAGACTAGACCTGAAGCTGAAGAATGGAAGACGGCATGAAGCTCTCCTATTTTGAAGTATTTTGAAGCCCAACTCAGATCGAAGGCTTTTGTTCAAATGTATAAAGGGGTGTGAATGTATGGAACGACAAGGATTATTTCAGGGCAAGCTTGTCGAGAGTTTTTCTTTTGTGTTCCAAGATGTAGCCGCAACGACATATGTAATATAAAAATGACCTTGTACATACTTTGCAAGTTTATGAATGAAAAGCTAAATTTCTTCCTATGCTATGTCTTCAACTCTCTGCACTGTTTAATTTCAATACGTCATGTCAAAAAGGAATTTCCAATTGCACATTCTTGTCTTGTGCAAGTCCAATAAAGACTTGCACGGCATCACGTCCCGACCCGTGGGATCGATTTATATCGAGTCAAGGCGATGGCGACCGATTCGGCGAGTCGGGGCGTGACAAGTTGGTATCAAAGCACGGTTCACACCTCGGACCTTTCAAAATACTTTCTTTTAGATGCCGTTGCAATTTTTCAAAACTATACTTTTCGACATATGCGGCCTGAAATAATCGTTCCATACATATAAGCCCGTAGATATTTTGAGAATACTAACGGGTTTGCTCAATTTTGTAGGAATGCCAGAAAGACTGAGTGTCCCTGCTGTCAATGCCACATTGATTAGTACGGATAGCACCGAAGGCGCGACGCCTATCAAATCTGCCATGGAGCGACTACTACGCCTCATGGAACTCCAACAACGCCAGTCGGAAATGCAGCAACGACAGCTGCAAGAACAGATCCAGGCCCAAATCAGCACCCAACAAAAGCAAATGGAGGCCTAGACCCGGATCGTGAGCACCATAGCGACCCAACAGAACTCGACGACCGTCATGTCAAAAGAAGAAGTGCAACCCGTAAAGACAAAACATATGTCTTCCTCCTTCCTGCTCAAGATGACCAAGTTCAAGAAGATGAACCCGCCTGAATTCAATGGTCGAGCAGAGCCTGACAAAGTCATGGGGTGGCTAGTAAAGATTGAGGGTCTGTTCAATCTTCTCAGCATCATGGGGTCCAAGAGAGTCGGGTGCACAGTGTTGCAGCTAAACTTGAGGGCCTACGACTGGTGGGAGGCAAAGAAACAGGAACTCCAAGAGGCCAACCCCAACGCCAAGATCTCGTGGAAGATGTTCAAACTGGCCTTCCTCGAGCAATACATTCCTCGTGCCCTTCGTCGACAGAAGGAAGAGGAATTCATGTCCTTGAAGCAAGGAAACCTGTCCGTTGAAGACTACGATGAGAAGTTCGCGAAGCTTGCGAAGTTTGCCCGGGCCTTTCTGTCGAACAAGGAGGCATGGTGCGAGCGCTTCCAGCAAGGCCTGACCGATGATTTGCGTCGGGATGTCATGAACCAGAGATGCCAGACTTAGAGGGAATCATATAACGTCGTCCTTGATAGTGAGCGGATCTTCGGTCGAGCTTTGCAGAAGGGCGGGTCAAGCATCTGCAACAACTTCAACAAGCGTTCTTACGATAAGGGAGGATCTGGTGCACCAAAGCGCCAGAACACATCCAAGTATCGGGGGCCTCATCCAGGCGTACGGTGCCATCGCTGCGACAAGATGGGACATCTGGCGGTCGATTGTCGAGGGAGATTCTTCAAGTGTGGCCAGCTAGGTCACAAGGCAGTAGATTGTCGTATAGGGAGGGCGAACCAACATCTACCAAGGGACGTCCAGAGCCAGAACCAGAACAGGGCACCTCCCGCCCATGGCGCAAACGCGGTGCCCGTAAACCCACAAAATTGCCAAGGGGCGCAAGGCCGAGTCTATGCACTGACTCGGGACGAAGCTTTTGCGTCCGACACTGTCGTGACAGGTATACAACTCTACATAAATATGCCTGTTAGAGTATTATTCGATTCGGGTGCTACGCATAGTTTCATATCTGCCGACTTTGTAAAAGAGAATAAACTACCCATGCAACTTTTAGATATAAATCTTAGCGTTAGCACTCCATCGGAAGTAGATATGTCTGCCACTCAAATTTGTAGGGATGGTTACATCTGCATCGGAAGGAAGAATCTATCCTTGGAAGTTATCGTCCTCGACGTCAAGGAATACGATATAATCCTCGGCATGGATTGGTTGGGTGCATGCCACGCAACGATCGAGTGTGCGGAGAAGAGAGTTATGTTCCGCCTTCCGGGCGAACCGAGTTCTCCTATTCGTGCGGAGCAGCGTCAAAGGCAGCAATAATGATATCGGCAATTTCGGCAAGGCGTATGTTGCATTCTGGGTGTAGCGGGTACCTAGCATCAGTTCAAGACACGAGAACGGAGATTGCAAGCACAGCCCAGACTGAAGTCGTGGCAGAATTTCCTGATGTGTTCCAAGACGAGTTGCCAGGGATACCGCCGGACTGAGAGATAGAATTCAGTATTGATACCTTTCCGGATACCTGACCGATATCCAAAGCACCCTATCGAATGGCACCGGCAGAGCTGAAGGAACTGAAGGCACAACTACAAGAGTTGCTAGATCGCAGAAATATTCGTCCTAGCGTCTCCTCATGGGGTGCTCCAGTGTTGTTTGTAAGGAAGAAGGATGGGTCGATGCGGCTTTGTATCGACTATCGAGAACTTAACAAAGCCACGGTGCGGAACAAGTACCCGTTGCCGAGGATAGACAATTTGTTTGACCAATTGCAAGGGCGACGGTATTTTCCAAGATTGATCTTCGCTCAGGCTACCATCAGTTAAAGATCAAGTCCGAGGACGTGCCGAAGTCCGCCTTTCGAACACGATATGGTCACTACGAATTTTTAGTCATGCCCTTCGGCTTGACAAACGCTCCAGCCGCGTTTATGGACCTAATGAACCAGGTGTTCCGACCGTTTATAGACAAATTTGTCGTCGTATTCATCGATGACATTCTCATATATTCGAAAAACAAGGACGAGCACGTAGAATACTTGAAGACGGTGCTACAGACTCTGCGTGAACACTAACTTTATGCCAAGCTAAGAAAGTGCGAGTTCTGGATGAGCAGCGTGACGTTCCTTGGGCACGTTGTCTCAGCTAAAGGCATCACGGTGGACCCAAAGAAGATTGAAACAATAGTCGAATGGAAGCGGCCTACCTCAGCAGGCGACATCTGAAGTTTCCTCGGCTTGGCAGGCTGCTACCGTAGATTTGTGAAAGATTTTGCCAAAATTGCGTCACCTCTGACTCGCCTCATCCAGAAGGGAGTCACATTCGAGTGGAACGACGCCTGCGAATCGAGCTTTCAAGAGTTGAAGAAACGGCTCATCTCAGCGCCGATCCTTGCACTTCCGAACGGGCCAGAAGGGTTTCAAATATTTAGCGATGCATCGCAGACTGGTTTGGGATGCGTGCTTATACAAAGGGGTAAGGTGATTTCGTTTGCTTCGAGACAATTGAAGCAACACGAGAAGAATTATCCTACGCATGATCTTGAGTTAGCGGCCATTGTGTTCGCGTTGAAGCTATGGCGGCACTATCTTTATGGTGTAGCTTGCAGCATCTATACGGACCATAAAAGCCTCAAATACATCTTCACTCAACGGGACCTGAACTTACGGCAGCGGCGTTGGCTCGAGCTCATTAAAGACTACGATCTGACTATCAAATACATGCCAGGTAAGGGAAACATCGTAGTGGGCGCTCTGAGTAGAATATTTGCTGGGTTCTTGTCTATCAACCGTAACATACAGCAAGGTTTGGCAGAGATGGGTATCGAACTCCGAATCCGTTAGCGTGGAGCACGATTGGCCCAATTGTACCTTGAGTCGAGCTTGCACAACAAGATAAGGACCGCACAGGAGGACGACCTATTCCTGAAGAAGATGTGCGAGCTGATTTCGACGGAAAAGGCGATCGACTTTGTGGTGGACGAGGGCGGAATGACGCGAATGAAAGGAAGGATATGCGTGCCGGACCATGCTGAACTTAGAAAGGAGATTCTGACGGAGGCCCATTATGCGAAGTACTCGTTACACCCCGGGAGTACCAAAATGTATAAGGACCTGCGCACGACCTTTTGGTGGCACGACATGAAGAAAGACGTGGCAACGTTTGTGTCATAGTGCATGGCCTGTCAACGGGTGAAGGCCGAGCATCAAAGACCAGGCGGGGAGCTACAGAACCTCGACATTCCAGTATGGAAGTGGAACGACATCTCTATGGATTTTATCATGGGCCTTCCGAAGACGTCGCAGGGGAATGATGCGATTTGGGTCATTGTCGATCGTTTGACCAAATTTGCTCATTTTATCGCTATTAAAGCATCATGGAGCGTCGATCGGTTAGCTCAGATTTATATCAATGAGATCGTCAGACTGCACGGGGTACCTGCCATGATCATTTCTGACATAGACGGGCGATTCTTATCACGTTTCTGGATGAGTCTACAGGCGGCACAGGGCACTAAGTTGAACCTTAGCTCCGCGTACCACCCGCAAACCGATGGCCAGACAGAAAGAGTGAATCAGATCCTGGAGGATATGTTACGTTTGTGAGCGATAGATTTGAAGACTAGTTGGGACACGCACTTGCCGCTCGCGGAGTTCGCATACAACAATAGTTATCAATCGAGCATCCAAATGGCTCCCTATGAAGCACTTTACGGGAGGAAGTGCCGATCTCCGAATTGCTGGGACGAAGTCGGGGAGCGACAGGTGTTCGGGCCAAAACTAGTCGAACAAGCCGTCGAGAAGGTCCGCATGATTCGAGATAGGCTCCGTATTGCTCAGAGTCGACAAAAGAGTTATGCAGATATTCGCCGACGACCGTTAGAGTTCTTAGTTGGGGACCATGTGTTTCTGAAGATGACGCCGTTGCGGGGCATCTTGCAATTCGCGGTAAAGGGCAAACTGAGTCCGAGATTCGTAGGGCCCTTCGAGATTCTTGAAAGAGTGGCGACTGTTGCTTACCGGATCGCGCTACCTCCTGTCCTGGCCGAAGTACACGACGTCTTCCATGTCTCCCAACTTTGAAAGTACGTACATAACCCAAGTCATGTGGTTAGTTTCGATCAGTTGGAGCTATGCGCCGATCTATCATACTCGGAGGAGCCCGTACAAATTTTGGACCGTAAAGAAAAGATCCTGCAGAGCCGATCGATGTCCTTGGTTCGCGTGCTCTGGTGCAACCATTCCATTGAGGAGTCGACGTTGGAACTAGAGGCGGAGATGAAGGAGAAGTACCCTTCACTTTTCGTCGACGAAGGTCAGACCCTTGTTCTTAAGTTTCGGGACGAAACTTTTTCTTAGTAGTATATAATATAGTGCTCCGCTCCCGTTGGGGCGAAGCACTATGTAATAGGCTCGTGCCAAGTCAGACATGGTCGAGAACATAGATGGCTAGTCTGACTCGACGACGAGTTTGGTATACAAAAACCATGGCATCAATAAAATCGATTTGGACGAGTGATATGAGTACCGTTCCAACTATTGGATCGACTACTGTTGGAATAAGTCCTAGATGCGGTAGACGGCGTCTTGGTGAAGGAACTCTAAAGAGAGCGACGCAACCCGTCTGCCGTTGGTTTTATTGGTTTTCTGAACGAATTATTGCGTGGATTTGATAGTGTGCTTTCGCGTCAATTTTTGAATCCGTCTTTGGGAATTTCGAAGGACGGATTGAAGGAAGGGTTCTAATTCGATGCTTGTGCCATTGCAGGAGTTCGTGTAACTGACACTTGACCGTCGCGAAGCGTTCTCCTACTCTCGGCGCAATCTCCTTAAGTGGGTGGTTCTTCGGTCCCTTTTTTTCTACTCCTTTCCGCCAACTAAATTCTTAAAGTTCAACGTTCAAATCGATGCTGCTAACGGGATGTATGCTTGCCACTAAGATCAAGAACTCGGGATAATGTATCAACCTAGAGAAGTTAACTCCGAATCTATAAGTTCACCCTAAGTAGAGAAAAGATAAAGTTCTAAGAAAGAGATAGAATATATTTTCATGCCATGCAAAATACAACGAAGAAAACCTTGGTTGCGGTATATCATGCCTCGAAGAATTTGGTGCCTATGGGATGCTAAAACAGAACGTACGATTTCGGGGAAAATGACCCTTGCACGAGTAGGAATGATTATGTGGTTTGATAATGGTTACGCTATACAATTTACTTCATATATATTAAACTGTTCATACATTCGTATGGTCAAGGACGACTTGTGCACAAGGTGAGCTTTCCTCGAGACGGTACCCGGGGCCCTGGGACCGAATCGGCCTAGGAGAAAATTATGGAAATCGTGCTTCGACACGAGGCATTATGAGACCTCCAATTAGGCTCGCTACCTGGACTGGAGGGCGCATCGCAAGGCTACGTAATCGTCCTCCATGGTGTCGATATCACCAATGACCGCATATAGGATAGATTGCATGCTCACCTATTGTCTTGTGCAGGTGGTAAGTATCATGCATATTTTGTGCTGGAAAAGAGCACGGCCGTGGTAAGAATGTTTAAAATTTGACATGTGTTATCGTTTAAAAATGTGCCTTCGATATGAACTACAATTCATATAGTTCTAAATAGAAAGATCACTTCGTATGCTAGAATCCTTAATAAGCAGTATCGGTTTAGACGAGTGGGTTCGTCCCATCCACTAGCAAGGGTGCTAATCCCCAACTCCCCAGTAACGAGCGCGCTGCGGGAGCTCGAGACTAGACCTGAAGCTAAAGAACAGAAGATGGCACGAAGCTCTCCTATTTTGAAACCCAACTCAGATCGAAGGCTTTTGTTCAAATGTATAAAGGGACGTGAATGTATGTAACGACAAGGATTATTTCAGGGCAAGCTTGTCGAGAGTTTTTTTTTTGTGTTTTAAGATGTAGCCGTAACAGCATATGTAATATAAAAATGACCTTGCACATACTTTACAAGTTTATGAATGAAAAGCTAAATTTCTTCCTATGCTATGTCTTCAACTCTCTGCACAGTTTAATTTCAACGCGTCGTGTCAAAAAGGAATTTCCAATTGCACATTCTTGCCTTGTGCAAGTCCAATAAAGACTTGCACGGCATCACGTCCCGACCCGTAGGATCGATTTATATCGAGTCAAGGCGATGGGCGACCGATTCGACGAGTCGGGGATGACATCCTGTAGCATACTCGTTTTCAGAATCTGTACTATTTTACATTTATTGAGTCTAGCAAAATGTAAACTGAGTAGAACTGGATATTCTTGGCTTAAACCTTATCCCCAAACAAACCAAAAGCTCTACCAAGCCAAACTTAGTCCACATAGGCCCAACTGAACATTTTGTCAGCATGGAGATAGAGTTCAGGCCGAACTCTGCCTCCATACAGAGTTCGGGCCGAACTCTGTCCCCTGAATTTCAAGACCCTAATTTTTAGGGTTTGCTGTATGCTAGTTGTCCAACGGCAAAAAAATTGAATTTTTGACACAGAATTCTGGCCGAATTCTGCCTAACCCAACTAGTATATATAGGCTTTGAATTCTTTTATTTTTATTCATCCAATTATCTTTTCTTCTCTTCTCTATACGCCTCATACAAGCCTTAACCTTCTCATCTTCTAGCCACAAGCTTCCTAAGCCTAAAAGTGCTCAGTGCTATTCAGTTAGAAGTTTGTGCAAGAGTCAAGAAAGTCGCTTGGAAAATTCCAAGCATCGCCACAGCGATCTTTGTAAGAAGTTGACGTGCTCTTCTGAAAAAAAGGCACAGGGTGTAACTACTATTCACAAATAGTAGATTTAATCCAGAGCTAGAGTTCTCAGGCCTGGACTAGTCCTCCACGTGGGAAACCAGGTTAAAAATGACTGTGTTTGCGTATGCTCTCTTGATCTTTTCATTTCCGCATTTACTACTCTGATTATTTACTGTTGGTGAAAAGAGTTAATTTTTATTTGACTATTATTGTTATAAACTCTATTCACCCCTCTTAGAGTTGCCTACTTGTTCTTCTATTAGTATCAGAGCTCTATTCTCTTAACAAGGACTAACATCCTAGAGCTGATCCATGGCAACCACACAACCTATGTTTTCCAATCATGGTGAGGGACAGTCCACTCATAGGCCACCCCTATTTGATGGAACCAACTACACCTAGTAGAAAACTAGGATGAGTTTCTATCTTAAGTCTCTAGACTTTGACCTGTGGACCATTGTCGCTGATGGTTACAAAAAGCCCGTCAGAATAGTTGTCGAGGGAGATCTCATCGAAAAACCCAACGACAAGTATTCTGACGAGGAAAAGAAATAGACAAGTCTAGATGCTAGAGCTGTTAATGCTATTTTCTGTCCAATAGACAGTAATGAATTTAACAGGGTCTCGACATGCACCACCTCGTACGAAGTATGAAAGCTTCTGGAAGTGACGTATGAAGGAACCACTCAAGTCATGGAATCTAAGATCAGTCGTCTGACTCAAGAATATGAGTCATTCATGATAAAGCTGAATGAGACGATCACTCAAATGTTCACAAGTTTCCTTGACGTCATCAATCCTTTGTCATCTCTTAGCAAATAATACTCCAATTATGAGAAGATCCGTAAGTTATTCAGGGGACTAATGAAGATTTGGAACCCTAAGGTAACAACAATTATAGAAGGCAATGATCTCACCAAAATGTCTATGGAAACTTTGATGGAAAAGCTGATGACCCACGAGCTCGACCTCAAAGACTTCGATGAACCTGCTCCCAAGGTAAAAGAGATTGCCCTAAAAGCTCATCGTCGAAGGGCTGATCCTGAAGAGACTGACGACGACAATTAAGAAGGTGATGATCAAGCTCTTCTAGTCCGCAACTTCAAGAAGTTCCTTTGTTTCAATCGAAGGAAGAAGGACACGTTCAAAAGGACTATCCCTTCGCAAAGAAAGAACAGATATGAGAAGCCCTACAAGAAGTCATCTTCGAGAAACTACGCCAACACTAGTATTTGGCACGAAAGCGAAGACAGTGATTCTGAGGATGAAGATAACTCTTCTCGAGACACTGCCAATGTCTGCCTAATGGCAACATCCGACAAGGTAACTGGTGAAACTCTTGATGACTTTATATTTGATGAACTTGGCGATGCTTTAAATGACTTACTAAATGATCACAAGAAAGTCATTAGTAAATATAAGCATGCCAAGAAGAAAATCAAAGGCTATAAAATAGAGATTCAAAATCTTTCTTCTTTACTTGATAATGTTAGAGACACTCCACCCACGGAAGTCACTAATGAGGTATCCAAGCTTAAATTAAGCTTACATGATGCCGAAACACTTATTGAGAAGCAAACACGTGAGATCTCAGCACTCAACAAAGAGTTTGCTGAAGGAAAGAACAAACACAAGATCTCTATTGCTAAGATTGATGGTTTGAATACAAAGTACAATGAACTGAATGTTGTCTCTAAGAAATTAGAGATTAGATTGGGAAAACAGGTTGCTCAACCTCAAACTCAATCATACAGTCACAAAACACACACAAAACACAAGACCACTCATAATAGTAAAATATGTCACCAACATGCAGTACGTAACCATGCTTATATGTACACGTACTCCCGTGCAGCACATAAACCACATGCACGTAGACATCATAACTATTATCATGCTGTTACACATAGTCACTATCATGTTGTTTTACATAACTATCACCATATTGTACATAGACATAACTATTATCCTGCTGCTACACATAGTCACTATACTGCTATTTTACTTAACTATTACCATACTGTATATAGACATCACTATCAACCTGCTCCTAACACAAATAGGCAAGCTACTTGCACATACTGTGGATTACATGGTCATATCTCACCACAGTGTAGAATTAGCAAATTAGTTGATATTAATCTATATGTATGAGTACCGAAGACTAACATTTCAGGACCCACAAGAACTTAGGTACCAAAGGTCACATCTACTCGTAATGTAGGTGGACCTTCCTTCCTCAACTAAAAGCAAGTGGATTCTCGATAGTGGATGCTCGCGACATATGGCTGGAGACATAAATCTTTTCGCATCACTATCGATAAAGAGGGAAGGATATGTATCCTTTGGTAACAATTTAAAGGGCTACATCATATGTAATGGTACTATTGGTTATCCTCCTTCTCCTGTAATAAAAGATATCTGCTTAGTGACCGAGTTAAAGCATAACCTGCTCAGCATAAGTCATTTTGCTGATCATGAATATGATATTAACTTTGTAAAGAATAAATGCTATATTTATGATAGGTCAACTGGAGACATTGCTTTTGAAGGGATAAGAGAAGATAACATTTATATTTTCTATCTATCTAGAAATACTAACAGTGCACGAAGATGTCTCTACGCCCACAAGGATGAAAGACTGTTGTGGCACCAGTATCTTGGTCATACCAATATAGATACTATATCCAGGGTATCGACAAAGAAGCTAGTAAGAGGTCTGCCCGATATCACATTCAAGAAGGACACGGTATGTGCCGAATGTGAACTGAATAAGGCAACCAATTCTTCATTTAAATCCATAAACACTGTAAGTACCACTAGACCCTTGCAATTACTGCACATGGACTTATTTGGTCCCAGTAGAGTAGCCAGTCTTGGTGGAAAGCTTTTGTTATTGTAGACGATTTTTTAAGATTTACTTGGGTTTTCTTTCTTTCAAACAAAAGCGATACTATTTTAGTTTTCAGAATCTTTGCCAAAAAGGTCCAAAACGAATAAGGCTACATGATTACTCGAATCCGAAGTGATCGTGGAGGCGAATTCAAAAATTCTGATTTTGAAAAGTTTTACGAAACAAATGGTTTAGATCATGAGTTTTTTTGTCCTAGAACTCCTCAACAAAATGGTGTTGTGGAGCGGAAGAATAGGACTCTTAGCGATATGGCTAGAGTCATGTTGAATAAATTTTTACTTTCGAAATATTTTTGGGCAGAACCTGTCAGTACAGCTTGCCATATTTTAAATAGGGTGCTTATTCGACCTATTTCGAAAAAACACCCTATTTGCTTTGGTTTGATAGGACTTCTAATGTCTCATATTTTAGAGTGTTCGGTTGTCGCTGTTTTATCCTAAATACCAAAGACAACTTAGGCAAGTTTGATGCTAAAGCTGACAATGATATTTTTCTTGGCTATGATGCCAAGAGTAAGGGATATAGAGTGCTCAGCAAATGCTCAATGATTGTAGAAGAATCTACTAATGTAACTTTTGAAGAAGAAAATAGTACATCAGATATCCCCGACGATGATGTTGGACCATCAACTTCCATGCCAATGAGTACCACCCTTGAAACCAATTCTCTGGAGGGCTTACCAAAGAAGTTCGAGTTCAAGTCGTCACACCCAAAAAACCTGGTAATAGGTGAGGTATCACGCGGAGTAAGTAGTCGATCATCTTTAAGAGATTCTATTGCTAGCACTGCTTTCATTTCGCAAATTGAGCCTAAAAATGTTTTAGAAGCGTTTAATGATGAATTTTGGATTTTTGCTATGTAAGAAGAACTCAACCAATTCGAAAGAAGCCAGGTCTGGGAACTTGTTCCTAAACCAGCTAACCATTCGATTATTGGTACTAAATGGATTTTTCGTAACAAAGTAAATCAAGATGGTTCAGTGACTCGCAACAAAGCTCGTCTAGTAGCTCAAGGATACAACCAAGAGGAAGGTATCGACTATGATGAGTCGTATTCTCCAGTTGCAAGGCTTGAATCCATTCGATGCTTTGTGCCTTTGCAAATTTTCAAAATTTTAAACTTTTTCAAATGGATGTCAAAAGTGATTTTCTGAATGGTTTTATTAAGGAAAAAGTTTTTGTAAAACAACTCCCTGGTTTTAAAAATCACAAATTTCTTGACCACGTTTTCAAGCTTAAGAAAGCGCTATATGGCCTCAAACAAGCCCTCAGAGCTTGGTATGAACGCCTAAGCAATTTCTTACTAGATAAAGATTTTTCAAAAGGAAAAATTGACACTACACTTTTTTTCAAAAGTTTTCAAGACACCATTCTTTTAGTTCAAATTTATGTTGAAGATATCATATTTGGGTCTACTAATGAAAATCTATGCCAAAATTTTGCTAAGTGTATTCAGAACGAATTTGAGATGAGCATTATGGGGGAGCTCAACTACTTCCTTGGATTGTATGTCAAACAAACTTCGCAAGGTACTTTCATCAACCAGTCCAAGTATACAAAGGACATGCTGAAGAAGTTCGACCTTGACAACGTCAAACCAATTGGTACTCCAATGGCTACTACAACCAAGATGGAACCCGATGATAGCGACAAACCGGTTGATCAACGTAATTATTGAGGTATGATTGGTAGTTTACTTTACCTAACTGCTAGTCTCCCTGATATCATGTTTAGTGTTTGTTTATGTGCTAGATATCAGGCTAGTCCTAAGGAATCACACATGTCCACCGTCAAGCATATCTTTCGATGCCTTAAGGGTACTATTACAGTCGGTTTGTGGTATTATAAAACCATATCATTCGACCTTATCGGTTATTCGGATGCTGATTTTGCGGGCTGCAAAGTCGATCGTAAAAGTACAAGTGGCACGTGTCATTTATTAGGCAAAGATTTAGTCTCTTGGTTTAGCAAGAAACAAAACTCTATCGTACTTTCTACAATCAAAGCTGAGTATATAGCTATAGGACGTTGTTGTGCACAGATTTTGTGGATGAAGCAAACCCTAGAAGATTATCATTTATCTTTTATGCATATACCTATATTTTGTGATAACACTAGCGCTATCAACCTTACTAAGAACCCTATATATCACTCACGTACGAAACACATTAGAATTCGTCACCACTTTTTGCGTGATCTTCAACAACGCGGCGCTATAGATTTAGAATTTATTGACACTGAACATCAACTGGCAGATTTTTTTACAAAACCACTATCAGAAGAGCGATTCAATTTTCTTTGTCATGAATTAGGAATTTTGGATGAAACGGTTATTAAATAAATTGGCATGCGTAAATATCGATTATGACATATATCTTTATGGTAACTTTGCTATGGGTACAAGCCGAAAGGGTCCTTCTGACAACAAGGCGTAAAAGCATAAGCGACACGGTGCACTAGTTTTCGGACTACCGCTAGCTGGGATCCGGCCCCCACAGCTAACCCATGGCAGTTTCAACGTAATGGTCGTTGTCATAAATCTTTGTTTATTATATGGTTTCATTTCATTAGTAACTTAGTTAATTCAAAATTTTCTACATTCAATTCCATTTATTCCATTCATGGTGTATTTTTCACTCAAATTTTTGATTTTCATCATACACTTGCAAATTTCCATCTTTGCCACTCTACTTTTTCTCACACTTGGCCATTATTTAACTGTCTTGAGTTCTGGCCTCAGCACGCAGAACTCGGGCCGAACTCTGACTTATACAGAGTTCGGGCCGAATTCGGTCTGCTGATTCCAGAACTCCCATTTGCTCTCAGCCATCCATTTATTTTGATCCAATGGTCTAGGATCAACCCCACCAGCCGAACCCCCTTTCATATTTTTGGGATTTTTTTCTCTCTCTTCTCCATTGCCTCCTCTAAACCCTCTCCAAGTTCATCCTCTCAAATCCCTAACCCTAGAATTCTCAATCTAGTGAGTTTTTCTTTCCCAAACTCAATTAGCATAGCATTTGGATCCTTCTCTTCCATATTCCACTACTCTTTTGAGGTATAACGCTCTATTTTCTCCATCTCAAATTTCAAATTCTTATCATTGTCAATGGCACATAGGTTGTTCAATAGGGGAAAGAGGGCTAAAACCGAAGGTGCTTCCTCATCTAACCCTCCTCCTCAAGATGTTCAACCCATTCATCTACTTTTTAATCCACTACCACCTAATGACCCCAACACATTCAATGAACAAATTTTTGTTTTATTGGAAGCTTCCAATGAATGGTTCAATGACTTTCGTTCAAGGAGCGTGTATGCGGGTCATCCCATCAATTTCACAATATTTTCTAGATATGACTCTTTGTTTCATGATCTTTGTCTCGATGAGTTAGTTTCTACATCTTCACTTATATACTTGAATGCTATTCAAATGTTTTACTGTAATCTCACTTTTGACGACATAGAAATCTATTCTCGTGTCGCCGGAATCGACATCTCTTTTGATCATTTTAAACTTGCGGAATATCTCGAGATTCCAGAATCCAACTCTTGGGAGAAACTTGTCGATGCACGCAAGTTTCAATTTCCCGATGGGTGGTCCCTTGAGAGTTTCAAGGATGATTTGTGTACTCCAAACACTCGTCCACGCAAGTTACTTGCTAAATTTCTTAACCCACATTTCTATAAACTTCATCGTATCGTTTTCTCCACGATCTTGCCCAAAGCGGGATCGACTGATGAAGTTTCTTATTTTGAGATCTCTACACTGTATCATCTCCACTTCCATGTCCCGTTTGTGCCATGACCCGCACCCAGTATAGGGGCATGAGAAGTGGGTACGTCCAGCCTATACCGCAGTGTCAGCGGTAGAACGTTGTTCTAGGTCACTATCTAATCAACAACTCACGCAATTATATAATGTATCTGTCACAACCTCAACCCCGAATGGAGGACAAGTATAAGATACGATAATACTCAATCACAATCTAAGCACGATAAGATAACACAGGAGACTAACAACTATATAAAACTCAAAACAACAATAACTTAAATAAACTTCCAAATTAACAACATATCAACAATCTCAAGACACCACTTATTACAAGTCAAGTTCTAAAAGAGAAACTAAACCATAAACTAGTAATCTACTCCAAGCTCTACTGGTCCTCTAGGCTAGCTGTAAATCTCCAGGTTACCTGTAATATTTTCAACAGGTCCGGTCAGGACAGGAACGAGCACAATACATCTCACGCAGTTCATAATATCACAAGAAATGTAAGCATGCTATAGAGTAAGATACATGAAACACTGAAGAATATATATAAAATAAAAGAGATGACTGTAAAGAAATATCTACTCTAAGTAAAGAACTAACAGTGGCTAGTGATGTAGTGTACAAGATAGACATGTGAACGGCTTGAATTTGCACATGATTATTCTAAGAG